>CADDIJ020003137.1:0-131399 GCA_902809745.2 Tetradesmus lagerheimii
CGCGAGGACATTAGCAGCATCCTTCCTTCGGCTTTCGCCGACTGTATCCCTGAGTCCAGGGACATACTGCTTAGGCTCAGAATCGAACCTGCAACCTGCACTGTGGTTGCTAGTGTGGCTCTTTGGTGTGTTCTATAGACTTGCAGTTGTGGCGAGGTATGCTCTGGATGCATTTGCCTTTGCTAATGTTGCGGTGGTGTGTGAATGCTGGCTGGTTGACAGCTGTGTGTGTCAGGCTGAGGCGCTATCTGTCAGGGATTGCACACGTACCGTCTCAACTGCGTAGGTGTGCTTTGGGTGTCTAGAGGATTGTAGCAGCCGGAGCACAAAAATGCTACACGTGCTGCATGATTGAGCACTGTTTCGACTAGGTAGTACACATCATTGCAGGCTGCAGGAAAGTGCTGCATGGTGTACTTACACGCGGCAACACCTACTGCAACTGTGCATCGGCAACTGCTGTGGTTGGGTGGATAACAGGTGGGTGCAGGTGCTGCTGATGCTGGCAGCTCCTTGCCGAAAGACTCTGGTGGCTGTGCTGTGCGTGCTACTCGTGCTGCTGCCTTTTTGGCTACCCTAGGCCCGGGGTAGCAGGCCCTTTTATGCTGCTGTAGGGTGACAATGGCAGCCCTGAAAAACACAGGCGTTTTTTGTAATGGGTAACATGATGATGATGAGGCGTTTTTTGTATGCATGAAGATCAGGCAAGAAAGCGTCGTACTAAAACGCCTGTTGAGCAGTGTCAGGACTGTTGCAGGACAGGCTGTCTTGCATGGGTGGATTTCGATGGCGTTGATGCTATGGCTTAATGGGTAACATGATGATGATAATAATAATAATCAATCCTTGTAAGCCATACCTTTCGGCATCGGCAACCGCGCCTCACCCACTGGGGAGGCGGAAAGCAGACTGATTATTCTCTCTATTTTCGGTGATGATGATGATGATGGGTGGATTTGCACCCTTGGACGCATGTAGGTGCACTGCAACTTGCGTGGCTCATCAGAGGTTGCCCTATAACATACACCACGTAATGGGTAACATGATGATGATGATGATGATGATGATGATGATGAACATACACCACGTATGTCGCTCGTGTGTCGCGTCACTGCATAACATGTTTGAATGTTCTGGGGACAGCTGTGGTGTTGTTTTGCGCATTGGCGCCTGGTGGTGGTCCCCGTTGCTGGATCACAAGACTGGTGGTACAACATGCGTTGGACGGTAAACCCTGCCAGGGTATGAGTCATACTCGGAACTATGGGTGTCGGTTGTGTTGTGAGGCACATCATCATCATCATCATGTTACCCATTAAGCCATAGCATCAACGCCATGTTGTGTTGTGAGGCACAGTGTACACACATGTCCCCCACACTTACTCGACACCTTGACATGCGCAGATCAGTGGGAGCTGTGCATCTTTGTATAGTGAACGGTTTGAGGCGGATCCAGGACTCCAGGTAAAAGCAACATATCACCTCAATGCAAAGCTTGCATGTTGACCAGGAGCGGCCCGCTCAAGAGCTCCTGGTACTCCTAGTGGGCTGTCCATGCAGGCAAGCCGTCCAGCATGAAAGCAGCACCGTCAAACACACCACTTTGTGCTTTGCCGCTGCAGGCTGGTGCGCCGCAGTGCCACTGTTCGCCGACCACGGTGCTGTGATGTGGTGTGGGAAGCACGGCACACATGGCAGCACTGCTGCTCTGCAATGCAGCAGCAGCAGTGGCAGCAGCTTCCACATGGCCATGTGCCATTGCATGCTCAGCATGTGCGTAAACCGCGGTTGATCATCTGGCAGTGCTGCCCAGCAAACGATAACCGGGTAAGCTCCAGACCATCATGATCTACCCCTTATAACCTAGAACTTGAACGCGTCTGTCAACAATTAAAGCCCGCGCAAACACTTGCAGCATGAAAAAGCAAAAGCCATCACGGTCTGCAAGCAGATGCATAAAGCACTAGATTATTAGTAATTGGCTACAACCCTGGCCTGGCCTTCATTGCAGCAGCCTGCTGCACACAGCCCCAAGCACAATGCATGCGCCCTGACAACTCCTGGAGGCATTAGTACATGATAGCGATAGCAGCCCACGAACCCTGACCCTGCATGCATGCGCTACTGCATGGCGGTGATCCGCATTTGCACTGCTGCTTAGCAGCAATCACGTGACCCTGCTGCTCAGCAGGTTATCATGTTTTTTGGTTACAAGGGGGGCGAAATCTACTGGTTGGCCATACACAGCAACCAAGCAAACCTGATTGTCGGAGGCCTACGGCACCGCCGCCACCAGTAATCATCATCATCAGTAAGACACGCCAAGCGCCCTTATTTCAGGAGGTGCCCAGCACCCGGACCAAAAACAGCGGAGGAGTTATCATGTGACACTACTGCTAAGCTGCACGCGCCACTGTGCCACTCGGAGCCCGACGCAGCGCTAGAAGCACAGCACTGCCAAGCTGCACAAGTGCTGCACAATAAACAACTTGCACAACATACAACTTGCACAACATGCTGCATAGCGCCTTCATCGCCGCTGCTCCGCGGCCAGCATACAAGTTGCAACTTCAATTGAAAATGCACAATGCTGCAGCAGCAGCAGTACACTCGTTCAGCTAGCGCTTCATAGCCAGCTTGTAATTGCAACCATGCGCAGGCACGGCACCAGTTGAACAGCTGCATGTGTTGGCAAGACAGACGAGTGCACGCACAGCACACGCCAGCAGCTGCGCAGCAGTAGCGCACCAGCGCTTTTCCACACAGCTCAATCACCAGGTGCCCAGTCACAGGGTACCGTGCACCATACGTGCACCACGCACTGCTGGCACTGCTGTCACCTCCCATCAGGGTTGACAACTGGTTGCAGCTCAGGCATGTGCATGTGGTGCACACTACATACAAAGATTATTTGTGTTTTTGTGCAGCAGATGCACCCATATCATTCAAGACCTGTACCCCTGCTCTAGCAAGAACCAATGACATCTCACACATATGTATGGGCCGCAAGATTCCGCTAGCTCCTAAAACCAGACCAGCAAGATCTGCTATAGTAGTGTAGCACAAGCCAGCTGTGTTTGGCACAGCAAACACAAGCGCCAACACCCCACCCAAGCACGTTTCGAGCACACACAACACTGGGTTCACTATGGGTCAAACACTATGGGTCATAAACCCTCGAGCAGATGCCAGCGGCAGACCCTGCGGCAACGTGTACTGCGCATGCCGCGTTTGGTTCAGTACAGGTACTCTGGAACAGCAAACACCAGCCGTGGGCACTATGACGTCTACTGTCAAGCTGCTGCTGCTGCTGTGGGTCAAAAAACCCCTTGACCACACGCCATCGGCAAACAACTACTGCAATACATTCTGCAAAAGCCGGATTTCTTCAGTACAGGTACTCTGGAACAGCAAACACCAGCCGTGGGCACTTGACTCCAAACTCAGGACCCATGCGCTGCATCATGCTGCCCTGCACCAACGTAAAGCTGCCCTCCATAGCATCCAACACCTTCCCAACCAGCTGCGCTGGATCTTCGCTACCTGCTGCTGCACCTGCTGCTGCTACTGTGGGTCAAAAGCTCCCTAGAACAGGCGCCAGCGGCAAACCCTGCCACAACACATGCTGCGCATGCCGCGTTTGGTTCAGTACAGGTACTCCGGAACAGCAAACACTAGCCGCGGGCACTTCACACCAAACTCTGGACCCATGCGCTGCATCATGCTGCCCTGCACAAACGTAAAGCTGCCCTCCATAGCACCCAACACCTTCCCGACCAGCTGAGCAGGATCTTCGCTGCCTGCTGCTGCTCCTGCCGCTGATCCTGCCCTGCTAGACACAAGCCTGGAGGCCTCCCGACCACCTGACACATGAAACGGTGTGCAGCTAGCGTATGAAAACTCCTCTCCGTTGGGCACCAGCAGTGGATACAGGCCGACAACACCTTCGCCTGATACAGTATCTGCTAGTGCACCTTGAGCATCTAAGATGCGCCAGTTTCGCGTCTCAAGCTGGCAGGAAGCAAGTGGTGCAGCAGCATTGCTGGATGCAGCTGCAGCACCAGCTGCCATGGCTTGATCTTCAGCAGTGCCTGCAGGCTCTGCTGCTGCTGGTGCAGCGTACCCGTTGCTGCTGCTGCGGCCGCTGCCAGCAGCGGCAGCGTCTGCTGCTGCCACTGACCAGAATGGTGTAGATAGCAGCGTGTCTGGCACACACGCTGATTCTGCAGAAGCATCGCAGGGCCCAATGGATGGCACCTGCCGGTGCATACGAGCTCCTGGGGCTGCTGCCCCACTGCTGCTGCTGCCACCTGCGTTCGTAGCACCTCCTGCGTCGCCTGCAGTAGCAGCAGGTGCGGCTGCACTGGGTGGCAACAGCTGCTGCTGCTGCTGCTGCTGCCAGCGCTGCCGCTCCTGCTCCAGTCGCTGCAGTGCTTCTGCCTCCTTGTCTGGTGACAGCAGTGTGAACTTCACACTATAGGTGAACATGAGGCGGCCTTGGCGGGACTCTTGGGGGACCAACACAGAGGACCAGGTCACCTGCAGGAAATAACATACAGGACGTGAGCACTTGCTGTACCACAGTAGGTAGGCAGTTTAGAGAAGGGCTGTGATATATTGCCGAAAGGCCGTAGAAACCCATTTACGAGTGATTATTTTCACTTCTGCAGCTTCTACGAGTGCTGGGCAGAAATTTGACAGCACTTGCTTGTGCACAGTCACAGCAGCACTAACAGACTGTCGGTGCTGAGTGAGAGCGTCGACGTCACCAAAAACCGCATAAAAGAGCACAGCTAACGATTATTTTAGCGTATCACGGTGTTTTGCTGAAAATCAGCGGGAGAAACGTCACCAAACCTAAACACCGCGATGCTGACACGCCGGTGAATGCGCGCTCTACGAGTACTTAGGGACTACGAGCACCATTTAGATAGTCCAAGGTGGTTTGTTTCAAGCTATTTGATGCAGCGCTAGGCTGATACGGTCTTACCCAGGGCAACGGTATTGTCACGGCAGTACGTTTGTGCGAATCCTCCACCAGCAAAGCTCTACGCAACAGCGCAGCAGCAAGATCATCCACAATGAAGACATCACTGCTTCTCGCAGTGGCCTGTCTGGCGCTGTGCGCTTGCGTGCACGCCAATGAGGTTACCCCAGCCGAGACAAAGCCAGAGATGCCAGCAATGCCTGCAGGCAACACTACGTCAACTACAGTGTCCGTGAGCAGCGTGGATGCTGCAGCAAAGCCAACCACCCCCAGCAAGCCAGCTGGTGAGTGCGTCGGTTGTTCTCGTAACGGGCAGTACGCAGCAGCACGCAGAGCGATCAAACATCCACGATATCGTAAACAATGTACATCTTAAAGATCAAAAGCACGAGCGATCGCACAAAAGACCTCAAATATGGTAAACGTGCATGCAGAAGCCCATGTCTTCGATATAGTTGGCGAGTGGCGTAGCCACGGGTAACCACTAGTGGTCTCAATTACGTACCATGTCTCACTCTGCTGCTCTCGCTTTATGTCCCGGTGCTGTGATCTCAAACAGAGCCTAAGGCCAAGCCTGCTGGCGCCAAGAAGACTCCTGCACCCGGAAGCCCTGCTGCTAAGGCTGCAGCTAAGAGGTGAGCAGCAGCTGCTGATCCTGCTGGCAACCCTAGCCCCGCTGGCAACCAGGGTGCCACATGCACATGTATGCAGGGGTAGGGTGTTCCTGCATGCTTGTTCTGGTAGAGTGCTGATAAATTTTCACATGCACATGTGTCAACAGTATCAGTGTTGACATCAAGCAACAGTTGTCGCCACCAGAGCACAGCAGCCAATACAGATCGCATCCATCAGAACCCCCTTATTGTAATGCCTCACTAAACTGGCCCACCTGCAGCCAATTGCTGAGCACATTCTGCCCTGCGTCCCTGCTGCACCACCGCAGGCGTGCTGCTGCTGCTGCTGCCCAAAAGAAGGCTCAGCTGGCAAAGAAGCAGGCCAACAAGGCCGCTGCTGCCAAGAAGCCTGCCGCTGCTGCCGTCGCAACTGCCAGCCTGGCTGCCCCAGTGCCCGTGGCTCCCACTACTACCGTGCCTGTCTCTATGACCCCCATCGCACCCGCTACTGCTCCCCTGTCTGCGCCCGCTCCAGTGGAGCCAGCAGTAACAACCCCCGCTCCTGCAAGCACTGATGGAAGACGCCTGATGGGAGAGGAAGTGAAGGCAGAGGAGACTCCTGCTACAACCCCCACCACCCCTCCTGCAACCACCCCCACTACCCCAACCAACCCCGCCACCACCATCACCCCAAGCACCCCCGCAGCAACTGCCGACAAGCCCGCAGATGCCACCACCACCACCCCTCCTGCTGCTGAGAAGCCAGCAGAGGCCAAGCCAGAGGGCGAGACCACTGCAGCTGGCAGCAGCGCCGACAGTGTAAGCACAGCAGCTGCAAAGCCCGCTCCTGCAAAGCCAGCAGCTGCTAAGCCCAAGCCAGCAGCTGCTAAGCCCAAGCCAGCTGCACCCAAGACCAAGCCTGCTGCAGCAAGGAAGCCTGCTGCCGGCGCCACCAAGAAGCCTGCTGGTGCCGCCAACAGGTGAGCACTACATTTGACCACAGTTGACCGAGTCAAACCTGCAGGCTGTGTGTTGCTTGCAGGACAAATTCAGATGCGCATGATACGGCAACCTGTTGTTGCAGGGGCGCAACAACTCAAACTAGTCAACACAGCATCGTTCCACATAAGATAGCAGTGCTGACTTCCAACTTCCACTGCTGCCACACTCTGCTGTGCAGGCGCGCTGCCAAGGCTGCTGATGCCAAGAAGCCTGCTGACAACGCCCGCGGCCTGCTGGAGGCAACTCCCGATGCAGTGGAGAATATCGACGCTGCTGCACCCAAGTACGCTGCACCCAAGTGTGATGTCACATGCCATGCTATTGACTGCCGCTGTCTTGCACCACGCAATAGCGGTGGATCTTACACCATCACATGCCGTGCCATCATCCCTACACATTTTTATGAATAATTGATCTGATCCTCGCCAATATTGTGTCATGTCATCCCTGCAGGCGCCCTGTGGCTGCCCCCAAGCGCCCAGCTGCACCTGCCAAGCGCCCTGCCAACGCCAAGGCTGCCCCCAAGCCTGCACCCAGGAAGCCCGCTGCCGCCCGCGGCCTGCTCGACGCAACCCCTGATGCAGTGGAGAACGTCGATGCTGCTGCACCCAAGTAAGCTGACAGTCAAGCCAGGTCGAGAAGCAAGTCCTTTAGCAATTGCATCAAAATTTGTAGCCAGCACCTGCAAAGCAGCACCCTACAGACGGTTCCTGCCGACACCTGATGATGCCATGTACCACCATCAAGCGACCACCACGCCCTACTAAACAACTTGTCTGCTGCATGCATTGCTTGCGTTCAGGCGCCCCGTGGCCGCCCCCAAGCGCCCAGCTGCACCTGCCAAGCGCCCTGCCAACGCCAAGGCTGCCCCCAAGCCTGCACCCAGGAAGCCCGCTGCCGCCCGCGGCCTGCTCGACGCAACCCCTGATGCAGTGGAGAACGTCGATGCTGCTGCACCCAAGTAAGCTGACAGTCAAGCCAGGTCGAGAAGCAAGTCCTTTAGCAATTGCATCAAAATTTGTAGCCAGCACCTGCAAAGCAGCACCCTACAGACGGTTCCTGCCGACACCTGATGATGCCATGTACCACCATCAAGCGACCACCACGCCCTACTAAACAACTTGTCTGCTGCATGCATTGCTTGCGTTCAGGCGCCCCGTGGCCGCCCCCAAGCGCCCAGCTGCACCTGCCAAGCGCCCTGCCAACGCCAAGGCTGCCCCCAAGCCTGCACCCAGGAAGCCCGCTGCCGCCCGCGGCCTGCTCGACGCAACCCCTGATGCAGTGGAGAACGTCGATGCTGCTGCACCCAAGTAAGCTGTCCTGACTGCAGATGGCCTCTGTTGCTTGCTTTGCTGTCATCATCACCGACCCCAGACACCCGCAGTACTTCTGGAGGGCGCGAGGCCGATGGCATTGATGCTTCAATGGGTATGCTAAAATGATGATGATGACCCGCAGTACTTGCACATCTCAACATGTTTTGCCACACCCTTCCGAGGCATCCACTAACTCACTCCCCTTTGCTGTTTATGTCATCCCTGCAGGCGCCCCGTAGCCGCCCCCAAGCGCCCAGCTGCACCTGCCAAGCGCCCCGCCAACGCCAAGGCTGCCCCCAAGCCAGCACCCAGGAAGCCCGCTGCCACCCGCGGCCTGCTGGAGGCCACCACCCCAGAGTCGACCCCCGCTGCTGTTCCTGCAGGCGCTACTATTGATGCAGTTGATGCCACTCGTCGCCATGGTGCTACCCCAGTGAAGCCACAGATGCCCAACAAGCCAGCCAACCGTCCTGCAAACAGGCCTGGTGCTGCAAAGCCTCCTCGCAACAACAAGCCAGTCAACGCATGGGCTTTTGGTCCTAACATGAACATCAAGCCTGTGGTGAACCGCAACAACCGAATGAACACCCAGAGGCCCAAGCAGCAGCAGAAGCCTGCCAACCAGGCTAACCGCAAGATGGGTGGCAACAACAGGATGGCCAACCGCCCTTGAAGCGGTTGCTAACTGGTTGTTGAAACCCAGCTGCTGCTGTTTGCAGCAGTTGATGTGGTGTAGTTGAGAGGTTGCACGATAGCACGATAGCTAGATGAATGCAAGCCATGGTCAGCAGCTGCTGCAAAACGCAGATGTATGTGCCATGCCGTGTTGCAGGGCCCCTACCTTGCAGTTTTCTATTTCAGGTGGCTGATGTGTCCTACAATGTTTGCGAGTGCGGTTGAATGGGAGCATGAAACCGCCTCAGCACATGCCAAGCAACAACCTGTCAGTGTCTGTTATCAGCTGTGAAAGCAAATTTTCCTTCTGCATAGAAACTGGTTCTGCTGTGCATGTGTGTGGTAAGCGAGCATCCAGGTTGCAGCAACTCACATTCCTGCAAGCTGGGGTGTGTCGCTGGGCTGTGTGTGTTAGGGTGCTACGTGCTAGGGGTGATCATTTGGGGCCTAACTTGTGTGGGCAGCACAGCACCAATTTGCGTCAGGACTATGCTCTGTCAGCGGTGTCAATTCAGGCGCCCGATGTGTTACCGGGTTTGCTGTTCAGCCGATTCAAGTTGGCTGCTCCAGCTGGCATTACCAGATGATGTGTCGTGTTGATTCATCTGTGACAATGGTTTGGCGAGCGCACGCGAGTATGTTGGACGGCACTGCTGCTGTGCAGTTGTGTTGGCAAAAACTTATGTAACAAGATGCGCTGTACCCACGGCATAACTAACTCCAGCTTCTCAGAAGCAATGAATGCAACTTGCATGCATGCAGTTGCCGGGACACATGGAACTCCTCCTGCAACTGCTGGTACCGCGCAATGACTCATGATGATGGCCTGTAAGGCAGCTAGCAGTCCACATGGCTATTACATGGCCACGTGGACTGCAAGCTGCTTTACAGGCCATCATCATCATGTTACCCATTAAGCCATACAGGCCATCATGTCACAGCGACATACATAATTATTATTATAATTTGTTGCCCAGACCTTCGTCCTTGGAAACACCACAAACACATCGAATCCTACACATACAACAACCAGCACGGACACACAGATGGACTGTCCCTTTGAAATACAAAGGCAGCATATAATGTTGCAAACATCAGTGACTAACCGTTGCGCCTCACCTGCACGCCTCGTGTGATGGCTGTAGCAGCAGCAGGGTAGGCACGGGGGAACAGGCTGATGGCGCCACCAACAGCCACACCTGCAACGCAAGCAGCGGGAAACACAGCATCTGTCAAGCACCTTGCATGTTGAACCATCAAACACATCGCGCCTAAGTGGCAAGCACATGATACGGCCTTGCTATGCAGCCTTGCTTGCAAGCGCAGTCTTGCATACATGGGTAGGGTGTCACTGCATGCTTCTCTGCTAGGGTGCTGCTGCTTCTTTTACAGGATACGGTATGAGGACGGGTAGCATGCTGCAGTGCTTACACGCCCAAAGTAACAACTGAGAAGCCTTAGCAAGCAAGCACCTGCGTCCTCCAGTGGACCTTTACTCGATGGGTCAGACTGGCAGCCGCCACAATGATAAACGTTTTCAAACAACCAGACCAACAGCGCTGCTCTAGCTGTCTGCCTCACCTGCGTCCTCCAGAGGTCCTTTGACAGGTGAGTCAGACTTGCAGCTGCCATACACATTTGAACCCTGCCACATTTGAACGTTTCAAACAACCAGACCAATAAGAACTGCTTTAGCTGCCGGCCTCATGAGGCAGGTGATCACCTGCATCCTCCAGAGGTCCTTTTACGGATGAGTCAGACTCGCAGCCACCGTACCACCCATCATCCAGGCGCCGCGCATATTCCTCCATCCACCTGCAGCAGGCAGCAAAGCAACACGTGCAGCGCAGCTCACACCAAGTAAGAAGAGCAGCCATCATCCAAGTGCGACCACACTGCACGCATAACGCTGCATCTACCTGCAAGCAGTAACGGGGCACCTGGTGTTCACCACCATGCAGAACTTTTCGCATAAACCACCACCAAGACAGGCACCGCACATATTCGACGCAATGCCTTCAGACCCCATCTTCCGCTCCGAGCAGTGTGCAGTTACCTGAGCATGCCATCGCAAGCGCCAGGGTATGTGTCAGCAGCTGGCGCCAGGGGCCAGTCCTTGTTGTGAGGGAGCTTCAGGTAGACGCCACCGCTGCTGGCATCCAGCACGCACACCTGCAGACGATGATGCGACAACAATGTATAGATGGCTATAGATGGCTGGCCCTTATAGACATTGACTCAACAACAGAAGCAGCACTGCAACTCAGCGGCACGGATGAATGCACGAAGCGCGGCTGCTGGCTGGCTGCTTTGCGTGTACGAACAAATGCAATCCAGCAAGGCTTGGCGCTCGAGTGTGCACCACCTGCTACACCCACCTGAATGAATGAGCTACACATGGTGTGTCCGCACTCAACACTTGCGTAGCGAGAGCGTGTGTGACGATGAAGAAACCTCATGCGCCTCCGCACCTCCTACCATACACCCACCTTGTCGTTAGGCTTGAAGGAGTGTGCAAACACCACGTGGTCATCTGGCAGCAGCGGGTGGCGTGCACCCATTGGCTGCAACAGATGGAATGGACAGCAGCGCCACGCAGACAGCACAGCAGGTGTGTCGGAGCACTTTGCTTGCAACACAGCTGATGAAAGGCGCTGCTGCCATCTCATCCACATTTCCCTGGTTCGCCTGCTGTCCAGCTGGCGCAGGTGTTCAGCATGGCGAGGGAGCTAGATCTGTCGGCCTGGAGTTCACTCTAGCCTAACCATCCTGCTGAGTGCCAATCAGCTTGCCTTTGCTGATAGCCTCTGTCTGCAAACACTGCACGGCAGCTTCTTGGAGTATTCCTGTATTTGCCTTCAAGCCACAACATGTGCTGCCCCGTCACCCACCCGTATGCTCCTGAACAGTGCCGTCTTCTTGGCCACCTCCTCCAGGCTCTGCATTCTGCTTAGTGCCCATCATCATGCCTTTGCTGACAACCTATGTCTGCAATCACTGCACCGCAGCTTACAGTGAATCTCTGCCCTGCAGCACAACGTCTGCTGCCCTGTCACCCGCCCGGCCACCCCGCACACTCCCCCACCCTTCCCCGTCACACCCTACAATTATATGCTGCCCTGCCACCCACCCGTATGCTCCTGAACAGCACCGTCTTCTTGGCCACCTCCTCCAGGCTCTGCATCGCGTTGCTGGTCACGTGGTCGTAGAAAATGAGGCAGCCAAACAGGCCCATCAGCAAGTTGGGTGGTGGGCCGTCACCAGGGCCGCGCTGGTGCAGCCGCAAGTCCTGCCCGTTGTGCACCCTGCATTGCAGCAATTGAGGGACATAACAGTGTTACAGCAGAGTGGATAAAAGCCCCATCAGCAGGTTGGGGGGAGGGCCGTCTCCTGGGCCGCGCTGGTGCAGCCGCAAGTCCTGCCCGTTGTGCACCCTGCAGCATGGCAGTTATAGCACATAATCTGTTGAGTATTATCAGACAACGGCAATAGGCCCATCAGCAGGTTGGGGGGAGGGCCGTCACCAGGGCCGCGCTGGTGCAGCCGCAGGTCCTGCCCGTTGTGCACCCTGCAGCACGGCATTTGAAGCACAAACAATGTCAACAGTAGAATACCCAACAGTAGAATGCGTGGTGGGCGGGCGGTCACCTGGGCCGCGCTGGTGCAGCCGCAAGTCCTGCCCGTTGTGCACCCTGCAGTGCAGCAATTGTAGCACCAGGAGTGTTTGTGAGTCAGTATCCATGGGCCCATCAGTAGTATGCGTGGTGGGTCGTCACAAGGGCCGCGCTAGTGCAGCCGCTAATCCTGCCTGTTGTGCACCCTGCAGTGCAGTGAGTGCGACATCATGCAGCTGGTTGTAGCAAAGGAGGTGCAAGTCGACGACACAAGACCAGCCAGATCAGCGTCGCCGCAAGCCCTGATCATTGCTCACCCTGCAGAGCAGCCCGTGCAGCACGATGCAATGTTACTGTACAATACCAAGAGGCCCATCAGCAGGTTGGGGGGTGGACCGTCCCCGGGGCCGCGCTGGTGCAGGCGCAAGTCCTGCCAGTTGTGCACCCTGCATTGCAGCAGGTACTGCACGGTGCGTTTTGCCAAACAGTATATCAATAGGCCATCAGTAGAATGCGTGGTGATTTGACCAGAGTTGCAGTGGTGCAGTGGTGCAGTCGCAGTTCCAATCGTTGTGCACCCTGCATTGCAGCGATGTAGCCACAACGCAGTCTTACAACAGCGTGGAAAGAAGCCCCATCAGCAGGTTGGGCGGCGGGCCGTCACCTGGGCCGTGCTGGTGCAGCCGCAAGTAATCCCCGTTGTGCACCCTGCAGCATAGCAGGTGCAGCACGATGTGTGTAGCTGTACGATACCAAGAGGCCCATCAGCAGGTTGGGGGGCGGCCGTTACCAAGGCCACGCTGTTGCAGCCGCAAGTCTTGCCCGTTGTGCACCCTGCATTGCAGTGATTGTGGCAGCATGCAGCTGTCTCTAGAGCACAAGGAGGTGCAGGTGGTATGAAACAAGGCCCGCCAGAATGATGTCGCCACAAGCCCTGATTATTGTGCACTATGCAGAGCAGCTGTTACAGCACGATGCGTGTTACTGTACAACAATAAGTGGCGCATTAATAGAATGTGTGGTGGGTTGCCACCAAGGCCGCGCTGGTGCAGCCGCAAGTCCTGCCCGTTGTGCACCCTGCAACATAGCAGTTAAAGCGCAGTGCGTGTCACTCTAAAACACCAAGAGACGCATGAGTAGAATGTGTGGCGGGTCGTCACCGTGGCCGCCCTGGTGCAGCCGCAAGTCTTGCCCATTGTGCACCCTGCATTGCAGCCATGTAGGCACATCACAGTCTGACAACAGAGGGAGACGAATCCTCACCAGCGGGTCGCGTGGCGGGCCGTCGCCGGGGTTCAGTGTGGCAAGGATCTGCGGAGGATGCTGTTTAGGTGGCCTTCCTCAACCTGCTGTACCTGCTGTGCTGTTGCACCAACATACCAACAGTGCCATCACTGCACCAAATGAAAGCCTCACCAAATGTATCAACATTGCCATCACTGAAAAGTGTGCAGGCCTACCTGTAGATGCAGCGAACTGCCAGCGGCAGTGGATGGCCAAGAGCTTCCTCTGCCTCCTGCACCTGCTGTGCTGTTGCGCCAGGGTTAAGTGTGGCCAGAATCTGCGGGGAGTGCTGCTGTAGGTGGCCCTCAATACGACGCCAACAACCCAGCGCACGAGCCAGCAGGGGACCTGCCACATCAGCGTATGCTGCATGCCACACTGCATATGCTGCCCTGCAGGTGCAGAACATCAGGGGTGCAGTCTTTGTGAGATGAGCAGCCAGCGTATGAGCCGGCAGCGGGCCTGTCACATCAGCGTATGCTGCATGCCATGCTGCATATGCGGCCCTGCAGGTGCACAACAGCAGGGATGCAGGTTTCTGTGAGATGAGCAGTGAGTGCATGGGCCAGTAGGGGGCCTGTTATGCCAACCTATGCTGCATGCCACACTGCATATGCTGCCCTGCAGGTGCAAAACAGCAGGGGTGCAGTCTTTGTGAGATGAAAGTCAGTGCATTGGACCAGCAGGGGGCCTGCCACATCAGCGTATGCTGCATGCCATGCTGCATATGCTGCCCTGCAGGTGCAAAACAGCAAGGATGCAGTCTTTGTGAGATGAGCAGCTAGTGCACGAGCCAGCACGTGGCATGCCACATCAGCGTATGCTGCATGCCACGCTGCATAGGCAGCCCTTCAGGATCGTATGTAGCATCATGTGCAGCATGCAATGGGAGAACAGCAAGGGATGGCAAGGTGGGGCTTGAGCAGCAGCAACTGCGCCATAACAGCATTGGCTGCTGCCTCGCAGGATATCGTCATGGTGATGTCCGCGCATTGGGTGCAATGCTACCTGCTGCATGGTTCAAATCTGCCTGGCAGCTGCTTCACGGATATCCTGCCCCTCCTGAACTTTCAGGCAGTTCATATACCACACAGCCGCTGACATCAACATGTGCTGTGCTGTGGCGTGCATGCAGTGACAGCCAGCAAGGTTTTACTGCAATGCCTGGCACACAAACCCTAGATCGCTGCTCGGCGATACTGATGCTGAAGTGTGCCAACTCAATGCCTTTCCTGCAAGACATGTTCACCTGAACGATGCTGTTGCAGACCCATCCGGAGCAGCCGCACTGCTGGCAGCAAAGTCAGCTGCAAGGTGCGGCTTCCAGACAGCGTTGTCCCCTGCTACGCTGTTCCAAAGCGGGTGCACGCAGCTGGCGCGGGCGCAGTCCTTTGGGTCCAGAAACGAGAACACGCGCAGCAGGCAAGCTATCTCCAGGTCGTTGAATGTTGTCTCCATTCTGCTTGGCTGTCTAGTAGGTTATGAAGCCACTGATGCAACTGCTGTACTGGCTCTGCTGCTGCTGCTGCCTGCAGCAGACTAGGAACGGTCCTGTCGCACTCTGTCTGATAAAGATACGTGAGGAAGACTTGTGGCAGTGTTTCCCGGCGTTTCAAGCCTAGATCCAACACCAGGGATGTAGTAGAGGTCAGTGCTCAGGCTGGAACAGGTTGGGCAAGGCGAGCAGATCAGGAAACGATAAGGACCGAACGCTATCGCAACGGTTGTAAGGCAGCTTGACCCTTGTTCGCTGCCTTCATCCGCTACGTTCTGCTACACTATATGACAGAGCCCCAAGCGTGCATTGTCCGTCACTGCTGTAGCGAAGTGCGCATTGCTGCAGCGTGTTTGACTTATTGATCATAGATCGTTGTGTAGGACACGTGAAAGGCGTCAGCTGTCGCTGATTGCGTTTGTCGGCTTTCTTGTGTGTCACTCCCCACAAGGATTGCAAATGCTTGCTTGAAAACAGCAGCTCACGTAGATCCAATAGATCAGTAAAGCAGTATGGCAGATTCGTGGGAGGATCAGGCAGACGATGGGGTGCCACCTCCCCCTCCACCTAGGCCTTCCTTCAACGTGAATGCTCCTTCGTTTGTGCCCCGGTTCAATGCCCCCACTTTCGTGCCTGGACAGGCCTTTGCGCCTCCTCCTCCCCCCCCACGGGCAGGAGGCCAGCCACCCCCACCAACCCCACCAGCAGTAGCAGCAGCAGCACAGCAGCAGCCCCCGCCGCCCCCGCCAGCGGCGCCAGCAGCGACAGAGCCGCCTGCAGCAGCAGAGCAGCCAAGCAGTAGCACGCCTGAGCCAGCAGAGGAGCCAGAACGGCCTGTCAGCAGCAGCCCAGCAGCAGATTCACCGCCAGCTGCAGATGGTGCTGCAGCAGCAGATGAGCTGGCCAGTAAGGCAGAGCAGCTGAAGCTGGAAGAGCAGTCGCAACCACCACGGGAAGCGGAGCCAATGGAGGTGGAGGAGATTCCTCCAGTTGACCAGGGGCGGGTGATGGAAGCTTACAAGAGGCTGATGGCAGAAGACCCCCGGGAGCACCTGAACGTAGTGTTCATAGGGCACGTGGATGCTGGCAAATCCACGCTGGGCGGGCAGATTCTGTTCCTCACGGGCGGTGTGGACAAGCGCACCATCGAGAAGTACGAGCGCGAGGCCAAGGACAAGAACCGCGAGAGCTGGTACATGGCGTACATCATGGACACGAACGAGGAGGAGCGCGTGAAGGGTATCACTGTGGAGGTCGGACGTGCGAAGTTCGAGACCGAAGCACGCCGTTACACCATCCTAGACGCACCTGGGCACAAGAATTATGTGCCCAACATGATCATGGGAGCAGCACAGGTGGGTGGGGTTCAGCAGTGCAGCTGTCCTGCAAGCATTTCCTCATGTTGTTCCGTGTGTGCATATACATATATATGCTTAGCATCCATCAGGGCAGCTGCAGGCAACATGGTAGCAGCTACAGGGTGACACAAACGACAGCAACACAAGTAGCAGCTGCAGGCAGTACAGAGGCAGTACAATCGGTTGTAGCAGCTGTCAGTGCTCACATGTCCACCATTTGCTATATCAACAGCTGCACAGACTACTTCCTTTGCCACACAACACTTAGCTTGCCACTGCATGAACACAGCACCAGGTTTACAGTGCTGCGTTGCATACTGTTTCTGAGGACATCCGCATGCTTCTTCCTGTGCTGCTGCTGCTGCTGCTGCTGCCAGGCTGACGTTGCTGTGCTGGTGATCAGCAGCCGCAAGGGAGAGTACGAGACAGGCTTTGAGAAGGGAGGGCAGACACGCGAGCACGCGCAGGTGGGCCACGCAGGAGCTCATAGGCGCAGCAGGCAGGCGGCTGACCAAGCATGTTTAGCAGCAGGACAAGCAGCTCAGGAGGAGCTCAGAGGTCTAGCAGGCAGGCAGCTGAGAATATGCATGCTTGCCAGCCCTCCAAGCAGCTCAGCAGCTGATTGTTCTAATGCGGTCATGTTGCATGCGGTCAGGGGGGGGGCACCAGCAGCAGCACGGCAGTGTGCTGGTCAAGCAGCTGCATGACAGCTTCACGGCATGGGAACCCATAGGTGTAGCAAACACGGATCTGGCAGCTGTACAACTGGTTCATGAGCCTGAATGTCATCCCCACTCGCATGGGGAGTCGGCTGGTTAGGAATGACACCTGCAACTGGCGCTGCTGCGTGTGCAACTACTGACCATCGCTGTCTGTTGCGTTGTTTGCAGCTGGCCAAGACGCTGGGTGTGGTGAAGCTGATTGTGGTGGTCAACAAGCTGGATGACCACTCAGTGGCTGAGGACGGCAAGTGGAGCCAGACCAGGTGCGCTGTGACACAACATGATTAAAAGATACGTGCAGTAGCAGCAGCAGCAGTGACAGGGGAAGGTGTGGCTGCAGCACATGCAGACGGCGTGTGGTCGAGGACGGCAAGTGGAGCCTGGCCAGGTGCGCTTATCAATCACATCTTGAGATACTTGCAGCAGCAGCAGCAGCAGCAGCAGCGGCGGCGGCGATAGAGGAATGAGCGGCTGCAGCACAATCAGGACGGCATGTGGCTGAGGACGGCAAGTCGAGCCAGGCCAGGTGCGACTTGCAGGATATTTCAGGATATCTGCGGCAGCAGCCGCAGCAACAGCAGCAGCAGCAACAGCAACAGCAACAGCAGCAGAGTGACAAGGGGTGAGGGGTGTTCTGCAGCAGCTCTCCCAAACCTGCAGAGCAGTTGTGGCAGGCCAGTGGCAGAGGACAGCAAGTGAGATTGGCCAGGTGTGTTTGCACAGCAGGGGTGTGCAGCAAGCAATTTGGCTGGCAGGGTATGATTAGTCAGAGCTAGGCCAGGTATGCAGCTGTTGACCAGCAAAGGAGCAGTAGCAGCAGCTGTGGAGCTGGAGACGAGGTGTTAGAACACACCTCACATACGAGTGACAGCAGCGGCAGCAGCAGCAGCAGTCAGGGCTTGCTCCTGCTGCAGCAGTGTGTAACTGACACTGCATGAGCAAGGCTGCAGCAGTGTGTAACTGACACTGCATGAGCAAGGCTGCAGCAGTGTGTAACTGACACTGCATGAGCAAGGCAGCAGAAGAAGCAGCTGCCCACCAGTATTCTTGCCAGCAGCCGACAGTGATGCGTGAAGGGAACCCAGTGCAGGCATGATAAGACCTGTAAATGATTAGATGTTTTTGCAGAAGCAATGCGGTTGCAAGCGCAAAGGCCTACTTGCATCCTATGTTACTAACTATGTTATTTCTGTTATGTGATGCAGGCATGACGAGATCGTGAAGGGCCTGACGCCCTTCTTGAAGCAGTGCGGCTACAACCCCAAGAAGGACCTCACCTTCATCCCCATCAGCCTTATTGCATTATATGTTACTAACCATGTTATTTCTGTTACATTGTGCAGGTATGACGAGACCGTGAAGGGCCTGACGCCCTTCCTGAAGCAGTGCGGCTACAACCCCAAGAAGGACCTCACCTTCATCCCCTTCAGCCTACTTGCATCATATGTCACTTTGTATGTTATTTCTGTTACATTTTATTTCTGTGCAGGTATGACGAGATCGTGAAGGGCCTGACGCCCTTCCTGAAGCAGTGCGGCCACGACCCCAAGAAGGACCTCACCTTCATCCCCATCAGCCTTATTGCATTATATGTTACTAACCATGTTATTTCTGTTACATTGTGCAGGTATGACGAGATCGTGAAGGGCCTGACGCCCTTCCTGAAGCAGTGCGGCTACAACCCCAAGAAGGACCTCACCTTCATCCCCTTCAGCCTACTTGCATCATATGTCACTTTGTATGTTATTTCTGTTACATTTTATTTCTGTGCAGGTATGACGAGATCGTGAAGGGCCTGACGCCCTTCCTGAAGCAGTGCGGCCACGACCCCAAGAAGGACCTCACCTTCATCCCCATCAGCCTTATTGCATTATATGTTACTAACCATGTTATTTCTGTTACATTGTGCAGGTATGACGAGATCGTGAAGGGCCTGACGCCCTTCCTGAAGCAGTGCGGCTACAACCCCAAGAAGGACCTCACCTTCATCCCCTTCAGCCTACTTGCATCATATGTCACTTTGTATGTTATTTCTGTTACATTTTATTTCTGTGCAGGTATGACGAGATCGTGAAGGGCCTGACGCCCTTCCTGAAGCAGTGCGGCCACGACCCCAAGAAGGACCTCACCTTGATCCCCGTCAGCCTACTTGCAGTCATATGTTACTAACTATGTTATGTCTGTTACGTAACGCAGGTATGATGAGATCGTGAAGGGCTTGACGCCCTTCCTGAAGCAGTGCGGCTACAACCCTAAGAAGGACCTCACCTTCATCCCCATCAGCGCACTGCACGGCCACAACGTGCAGAAGCGCGTCACCAGCGACGTGAGTTGCAGCTCGAGTTGCGGCTAGATGATAAGGCAGATTACAGGTGGAGGGGGGCTCTGCTCTCCTGTGTTCGCTTCATGTTGGGTTTCAGCAGGTTGACACGTGAAGCAGCGCGCTGTTTGTTGTTGCCATACACGAATTGCCAGACGGACAAGTACAACAGCTGAAAGCAGTGGGCCTGCAGGGCCGCAAGTGTCGGTGCTGCTGGTGCTCTAGAGTGTACTGCAGGGGCCGTTGCAGCAATGTCTGGTGTGTGCAGCTTTGAGTACAAGTGTTGTGATTCTTTGGCTGCCAACTAGAGTTCAGCACATCACTTGCTGACTGTATGGTCGACAAGGTGCTTACTCTCCCTCCCTGCCTGCCTGGCTGCTTGTGTTCTGCTGCACAGGTGTGCCCCTGGTATGCTGGCCCCACCCTGTTTGAGACGCTCTGCTTTTTGCTCAAAGTTTTCACCTGATGACTTGTTGGTGGTGTCTGCAGGTGTGCCCCTGGTACGATGGCCCCACCCTGTTTGAGACGCTGGACACAGTGGAGGTGCAGCAGCGGTGAGCACGCAGCACAGTGTGTAGCGAGCGTAGCAGCAGCAGCAGCAGCAGCAGGGCAGATGCAGGGAGTGATGCGTGATGTGACACAGTGGAGGTGCAGCAGCGGTGAGTACGCAGCACAGTGTGTGATGTCTGACAACCATAGCAGCAGCAGCAGCAATGCAGATGAAGGGAGTGATGCATGATGTGACACAGTGGAGGTGTAGCAGCAGTGAGCACGCAGGCCTGCCAGGAACAGAGCATCAGGCGCTGCGACAGCAGCAGTAGGACCGCAGCAGCAGCACTGGCAGCCGCAGGTACAGCACTAATGAGCACGTGCGGCAGCAGGTTCTCAGCACTGGCTATACATATGCATGTGCTATAGCCACGTGTGAGCAAGCAGCGGCAGCCTTTCAACCGCACAATGCAGATCGCGCCACTTAGCAGCAGCATCACAGGTGTCCTGCACACTTCCGCGTGCACTGCGCGTCGCTGCTGCTGCATCGGAGACACACAGCCATCAACCACTCCTAGCTGCTCTCAATCCATTGGGTCTGCTGCTGCATCTGCGTCTGCTGCTGCAGCGAGCCCACTGCTCCGTTCCGCATGCCGGTTGTGGACAAGTACCGCGACATGCATTGCTTTTTGCTTCTGCTGCATTCAAGGCATGTCAATTCCTGTTGATAGTCACCATCCACCTTGAAATCATATCCTGAACCATGCTGCTGCATCTGCGTCTGCTGCTGCAGGGAGCCCACTGCTCCGTTCCGCATGCCCATCGTAAACACAGCACTTGGTGTCCAGAGGTCATAAACCTCTCCTGGCTGCTAGATCATTGCGCCTGCTGCTTCTGTGTCTGCTGCTGCTGCAGCGAGCCCACTGCCCCCTTCCGCATGCCTATTGTGGACAAGTACCGCGACATGGGCACCATGGTCATGGGCAAGAGCGAGGCGGGGCTGGTGCAGATAGGCGACATGCTGCAGGTGCGCTGTCATGCACACTAAGCTACGTGTGGTGGGAGGGGGAATATCTGTTGCACAAGGGTGAGTGGCTGTCGTGCATGAGGGGCAGATCAGATATGCATCCCACGCCCCGCAGCACTTGCCTGAAGGGCAAATGTGGGTGGTGGTGGTGGTGGTGGGTTGGTTGTGACATGTCAGCGACAGCAAGGCGGGGCTGGTGCAGATAGGCGACATGCTGCAGGTGCGCTGTTCAAACCATGCACACAACGTGTTTTTGGGTGGGGTAATGTGGATGGTCATGGGCAAGAGCAAGGCGGGGCTGGTGCAGATAGGCGACATGCTGCAGGTGCGCTGTTACACATGAATGTTTGGAAGGATCACTAAGCTACTAAGCTACGCGTGGTGTGTTTGCACTTACACCTGCGTAAGTTGAGGGAAGGGGGTGTGTCTGTTCACAAGGGCAGGTGGCTGTCGTTCATCAGGGGCAGAACAAGTGTAGGCGGCTGTGGTGGGTTAGTCGTCACATGTCAGCAAGAGCGAGACGGGGCTGGTGCAGATAGGCGACATGCTGCAGGTGCGCTGTTACACATGAATGTTTGAGTGGTATTGATAAGCTACGCGTGGTGTGTTCGCACTCACACCTGCGTAAGTTAAATGAGGGGGTGTGTCTGGTGCACAAGGGCAGGTGGCTGTCGTTCATCAGGGGCAGAAAGGCTATGGGTGGTTGTGGTGAGTTGATTGTCAAATGTCAGCAAGAGCGAGGCAGGGCTGGTGCAGAAAGGCGACTTGCTGCAGGTGCGCTGCTCAAAACACGCGACTTATTATGCCGCATGCATCTTTTGCGTGGGGTCATTTTACGGTGAAGGGCTAATATATGCAAGGACCAACTATCACATGGTATGGAGCACTTGCTTACGGTGCCGGTGCTGCTTCCTAAGCTGCTGGTAGTGCTGAAGATGTGCGTGCCAGAGCGGGAGGCATACTGCGGCCTTGTTGTGTGCGTGTAATTTCAAAACATGCTGCTGCTGCTGCTGCCGCAGGTGATGCCCAACAAGCTGCGTGTGAAGGTAGAGGGCATCTGAAAGTGCTGCTGCTGCCGCTGCTGCGGGAGGCATACTGCAGCCTTCAGGGGTGGGTATCATCTCGAAACATGCTGTTGCTGCTGCTGCTGCTGCTGCTGCTGCTACAGGTGATGCCCAACAAGCTGCGTGATAAGAAGTGCATGCCAGAGTGGGAGGCATACTGCGGCCTTGTTGTGTGCTTATTATCTCAAACATGCTGCTGCTGCTGCAGGTGATGCCCAACAAGCTGCGGGTGAAGGTGGAGGGCATCTTCAGGGACGAGCAGGAGAGCACAGCAGCAAAGGCAGGAGAGAACCTGCGCCTGCGCATCTCAGGTGAGTAGCTGTGCACGCCGGCTGTGCAGCGCTGGGTGTGGTGCTTCGCCTGCTCTATCGGTTTGCGTGTGTTGGGACGCCGAGATCAGCTCTATGCTGTGCGGCTGTGCGGCATTAGCAAGCTTATTCCCCCATTTATGAGTCGCCACCAAGTCTTGTCCTCCTGTTGTTCGTGCCCATTGCAGGTGCTGAGAAGGGTGATGTGCAGACGGGCTTCGTGCTGTGCAGCATCAGCAACTATGTGGCTGCGTGTTCAAGTTCCGCTAATTTTTTGCCTCCTGCCTTTTGTGCGCGTTGCAGGTGCTGAGGAGACTGACGTGCAGACAGGTTTTACTGTGCAGCATCTGGCCAGCCTGTGTCTAGACTTCACATCGCTAACTATCTGCTTTGTGCCAAACCACCCTCACCTGCAGGTGCCGAGGAGACTGACGTGCAGACGGGCTTTGTGCTGTGCAGCATCAGCAACCCAGTGCCTATGGTGAGCACGTTTGAGTGCCAGCTGGTCATCCTGGAGCTGCTGGAGCACAACCCCATCTTCACAGTGGGATACAGGTGCGAACTTGACCGCGAAGTATACTTCAGGGTGTGAACTTGGCCTGTAGGGTGCTGGTCCTGGGCATACTGTTGGTGCACAAACGCATCTTCACAGTAGGAAATGATCAACCGAGTCAACTATCAAGTCACTGCAGCTGGTGCATGTACCCTGCAAAGCACCGTTTGATGTTTACAGACGCTGCTGCTGCTGCTGCTGTTACTTTTGACTTGCAGGAGCGTGCTGCACATCCACACCATTGTAGAGGAGTGTGAGGTGACCAAGCTGGTGCACGCAGTCGACATGAAGACCAAGGAGCCCAAGAAGGTGAGCCGGCGGCATGACATATGTTACTTTGACCATGCTGATCTGTTGCTTTGACCAGGGTTGTCTATGTCAAGCTGTCCATTGGCTTGTGAGTGACCAAGCTGGTGCTCGCAGTCGACATGAAGACCAAGGAGGCAAAGAAGGTAAGGCGGCTGGCATAACATATGTTACTTTGACCATGGAGGTTGTTACCTTGACCGTGACCGTCTATGTCAAGCTGTCCTTTGGCTTGTGAGGTGACCAAGCTGGTGCACGCAGTCGACATGAAGACCAAAGAGCCCAAGAAGGTGAGGCGGCTGGCATAACACATGTTACTTGGACCTTGCTGACCTGTTTCTTTGACCAGTGTGATATGTGTTTGAGCTGTCCTTTGGCTTGTGAGGTCACCAAGCTGGTGCACGCAGCCGACATGAAGACCAAGGAGCCCAAGAAGGTGAGGCGGCTGGCATAACATACGTCATTTCAACCCTGCTGACCTGTTACTTTGACAACTGTTGTCTGTGTGGAGTCGTCCGTGTGCGCAATCCCATTGCGTCAACAGCCTTCAAAGTGAGACAGATGCTGCCCCGCTCAACTTGCCTCTGTTTGCTGTCATCACACAGGTCAAGTATGTCAAGTCTGGCGCCATGTGCGTGTGCCGCATCACAATTGAGAAGCTGGTGTTCCTCAACATTCCTTGTGCATGCACACTCACCGCCTGCCTACACACTGTTGCCTGCCTGCAAACACAAACCTCTTGTCATCACGCAGGTCAAGTACGTCAAGTCAGGCGCCATGTGCGTGTGCTGCATCACGACTGAGAAGCCGGTGTGCATTCAATGCTCTGCATTGCCGTGCACACCTAAACACTCACTGCCTGCCTGCGAACTTGACCAACGCGCAGGTCAAGTACGTCAAGTCAGGCGCCATGTGCGTGTGCCGCATCACAACTGAGAAGCCGGTGTGCATTGAGACGTTCAACGACCTGGCCGCCATGGGCCGCTTCACGCTGCGTGACGAGGGGCGCACCATTGCCATCGGCAAGGTGACAAAGCTGCCCAAGAACCACTAAAGCAGCAGGTGGAGTTTGAAAGCAGCAGCAGCAGCAGCAAGGTTGTAAGCTGCCTTGGAACCACTAAGCTGCTGGGCCACAGTGCTGTTGCTTTGGGCTCAGCAGTTGATGGTGGTGGTTGCTGGGCTGGTTCTGCGAGTTCTGCGCAGCAATGGCTGCAGCGGTTGATGGCATGCCGTCGCAGTAATGGCAGCTGCAGCACCGTCGCCCGGGGGAATTGGTGCCAGTCAATGGCTGTGACTGGACTGGGTGGTTGCACCTTGCAGAGGAACTGTCGTTTGCAAGCTCCTGCAGCACCAGGAGCCGGCATGCATTTAATGCGGCAGATGTTGCCAGCAGGTGCTTGCAGCATCCTCTGCCAGCAACAGCAGCAGCCTACTGACGGGGGCAACTTGCATGGATTGCTGTGGCTGACTGGTCAGTTGTGGCCTCTAGCAACAGCTGCAGCTGCTGTAGCTGAAGTCATCAGGGAGTCGCCCCCTATCACGCAACGGCCTTGGAATGATGTTGCTTTGCTGGCTTCCGCGGCAGCTGCGGAATATTGGTGTTGTTCAACCAGCTGGTGTGTGGACCACTGGTGTAGCAGGATATGAACGGGCCTTCTGTCATAATGCTTGGCCCAGGCACTGCCGAATGCCGAAAGGTATGGCTTACAAGGATTGATTATTATTATAATGCTTGGCCCAGGCACTCTCCAGCCTAGAGCCAACCGTTGGCGGCGAAGTCGTTCTCTGAGTGGTGGTGCCGCATCGGGTGCCGCGGCCACGGTGGTACTGCTAGTGCTGCGCATGCGAGGTATCAAGTAAGGAAGTGTCGGGCGGATTTGTAACAGATCACATTTTTCTGATGTCGGGGCCATCGGGGCCGATGGCGTTGATGCTATGGCTTAATGGGTAACATGATGATGATGAGATCACATTTTTCACATTCTGGATGATACACGAAGGACAGCTCGATTGTGTTGAACACGGCAAGCGCTGCCAGCGTTGGACGGCTTGGCTTTCAATCATGCACCGAGCTTGGCCTGTCACAGGCTTGGCAAGCTGACGAGGCAGTAGCCAGACTATCAGCTGGTGATCACCACGGTGGTGACCATGACGTCAACCACAGTCGCTCATCTGTACACCAAGTTTGCAACTGCTCACACCACCCCAGCTTCATGAAACAGACGCAGTAGGTACTCTTGCTGCTGCGTAGGCCGCTGCAAGTTGTTCCATTCATAGTATGGTACACTGACCAGCTTGTAGCCCCGTGCTTTCAAGGCCCTGTTCCTGTACTGTGTCGGGCCTGTGATCCTATGTGTCATCAGCTTGAGCTGTCAGGGGATGACCGGCGGCGGCGTTGCCGTGATCACGCCAGCCATCATGATGGCTCCTGCAGCAGCAGCATGCACAACACGACTGTGATACATAAAGAACTCAAACCCAGAAACACTGCTGTCATGGCCACACAAGGTCATCTATGGAAACAATAGCAGTCGCCTCAAGAACACGCAACTCACAATTTTCATCGTTTTGCTTCCTCACCTGTGGTGACCCTGGTCTGGGCAGGCCTGCCTTACGCAGCAGCAGCTTAGCTGAAGCCTTGGCTGTGCTTCCTTCTGCTGCTGCTGCTGCTGCTGCTGCTGCTGCTGCTGCTGCTGCTGCTGCTGCTGCTGCTGCTGGAGGCTGTCCGGCTGGTGTTGCTGTTGGCAGGCAGCCAACCAGCCCAGCCTTCATTAACAGTTGCTTCAGGTTCTGATGCTGGCGATGTTCATTGCCCTGCAGCCCATCCCACTCCCAATAGGACACACTGACCACCGTATAACCACGCACTGCCAGGGCCCTGTTCCTGTACTGAGTCGGCCCCTTGAGCCCCCCATCAGGCTGCCTGAAGTGGGTGGGGCCATCTGCCTCTACTGCGACCAGCACACCACCCGCTGTCCTGCCAGCAATGTCAATCAAAAGGGCACCATCCGGGGTCACACCATCCCTGCCCACACTCAGCTGCTCCATCTGCGGCTGCTGCTGCCAAGTGATAGGCAGCTGGCCCACTGCTGCACACACCAAGCGCTGAAAGTCTGTAACCCTCTGCCTGGCTGTGTCCCGCAGGCTTTGCTGCCATGCTGCCCTGCACTGCTGCAGCTGCTGCTCTGTCAGGCTGCCATGCAGGCCCTGGCCCCCTGCAAGCTGGAAGCCCAGCAGCCAGGTGTGCACCTGCCACAACTGTTGATGTCCTTCGACTGTTGTGCTGAGCCCTATACCGCTACAAGCATGTGCCATATGCAGCACTTGCGCAGCATGCTGCTGCAGGTCTAGCACTGCCGCCGCCCAGCACAGGCTACTCAGGTTTTGACTGGTGAAGTTGTTGCTGTTATGGACTTCTCCTGCAGCCAGCCGCTGCTGCACCTCTGCCAGCAGTGCCGCTACAAGCAGCCCATCACTATGGCCTAGCTGGCCACATGCCCAGGTCCTGAGCATTGCCTGCGCGCAGAAGCTCCACCACACCTGGTGCTGTCAACAGCTGCTGGGGGAGGTACCGCTGCTTTGCACACGCCCACAAGGTGTTGGACTTCCTGTGGCTTAGCATTATGCCGCATGTCCACAACTGCATCCAGCAGCTGCTGCAGCTGCTGTGCTGGCACCTGCTGGCCCATGGTGGCCACTGCCCACAACGTGGTAGACACGTTCTGTGCTTTGGCTTGCTGCCGCATGCCAACAACTGCATCGAGCAGCTGCTGCAGCTGCCGTGCTGGCACCTGATCCCCCATTGTGGCTACTGCCCACAGCGTGTTCGACATCTCCTGTGGCTTGGCTTGCCGCCGCATGCCCACAATTGCATTCAGCAGTTGCTGCAGCTGCCCTGCTGGCCGAGAGCAGCCACTGCCCGCAGCGTATTAGACACGTTATGTGGCTTGGCGTGATGCCGCATGTCCACAAATGCATTTAGCAGATGCTGCAGCTGCCCTGCAGGCACCTGCTGGCCCATGGTGGCCACTGCCCACAGCGTGTTCGACATCTCCTGTGGCTTGGCTTGCTGCCGCATGCCAACAAATGCATCCAGCAGCTGCTGCAGCTGCCCTGCAGGCACCTGCTGGCCCATGGTGACCACTGCCCACAGCGTGTTGGACACATCCTGTGGCTTGGCCTGATGCCGCATGTTCACAAGTGTGTCCAACAGCTGCTGCAGCTGCCGTGCTGGCACCTGCTGGCCCATTGTGGCCGCTGCCCACAGCGTGTTGGACACATCCTGTGGCTTGGCCTGATGCCGCATGTTCACAATAGCATCCAGCAGCTGCTGCAGCTGCCCTGCTGTCACCCGCTGGCCCATGGAGGCCACTGCCCACAGCGTGTTGGACACATGCTGTGGCTTTGCCTTATGCCGCATGTCCACAACTGCATCCAGCAGCTGCTGCAGCTGCCCTGCTGGCACCTGTTGGCCCATGGTGGCAATTGCCCACAGCGAGCTTGAAATGCCTTGTGGGGCGGCCTGCTGCTTCACACTTATCAGCGCTTCTAACATGTGCAGCACATGTTGCTGCTGCAGCTGCTGACCGCTGACCGCTATGCCATACAGCACGTTGCTGATGTTCTGGGGTGCCGCATCATGCAGTTTCGATATGAAAGCTGGCAGCAGCTGCTGCTGCAGCACCGCCTGATGATGCTGCCTGATAGCTGTCGGTGCCTTGCACAGAGAGTACAGCACATTGGCGACATGGCGTGGTGTGCCGTCTGGCACTAGTGGCAAGTACTGCTGCAAGCAAGCTGTGTATGCCTCTGGATGCCTGCACCTCAGCCGAGACAGCTGCATGATGGCTGCTGCCAAGTTGATGGCATTCATGCTGCCCACATGCTGCTGTATCAGTGCCACAAGCTGCTCTGCTGTGCTGCAGTCCCGTATGAGGGCAAAATCTGCCGAGGGTCAAGCGCCTGCAAGTGCAGCCGAAACCAGAAACAGCAAAGCAAGCATACTGCTAAGCATGAGCAGATAATGTATGCACATTGCCAATCATCATATGCATGGCACGAGACATGTGAGCAATAGACGCAGTGTGGCAAGCGGTAGTGACTGCCGCATCTCACACCCAAGCCTGGACACAAGTGCGTGTGCAAAGCCACAATGTCAACAGTGTGTGCATTTGCAGAGAGCCGCACCTTGCCGCTTGAGCCGGAAGATGTTGCGAAGTTGCGATTGTTTGCTGGCCTGCCGCTGCCCTGGCTTGCAGTGCTGCCACCCCTACTGCTGCCCCACCCTCTGCCGCCACTATAAATGCCGCCTCTCAACACCAGCACCACAGGAGCTGTCGCTGTCAATGCCCCTGTTCCTGCCGCGCTTGCCACTTCTTCTATCCACGCCTCTACCCTACCCCTAACACTACCGCTACCGCTACCGGCATCCCAAACGTTCCTGCTGCTGCTGCTGCCATCCTGGGGGCCGCGTGTGCTGCTGCCGTTTACAGCAGCAATGGCGGCAACAGGGCGCCCCCCATGGTGGTGCTGCAGCTGCCAAGGAAAGGCAGGTCTGCCAGCGATGGTACTGATCCAGCTGCATGATGCAGTGGCTGCAGATTGCAGTACAGGTTGTGTCACTGCTGCGACTTGCAGCTGCGCAGCTTGCTTTGCTAGACTGCAGCTGATACGTCTGCAGTGTGGGAGCAGGCATGCCACTGCCCTTTCAATGCGTAGCTGCTGCAGGTACTGGTAGGAATGCAGGAGCCAGAATGTCATGCCGCAGGTATCAAGCTGCCAAGCTGCTGTGACTGTTGCAGGAGACTGTTGGTGAGCACACTGCAGGTACAAAAAGCAGTGACAGCAGCAGTTGTGGCAGTACGTCACGCAGCAAGCCTTTGGCACGCTTGTAGTTTGTTTTAGATGCGCCAGGCATTGTCAATCAAGCTGATCTGCAGACATGGCGCACGTGTCGTTGCTACTGGCAGTGAAGCAGCGCAATGCAAGCAACAGCAGCTGTAGCAGAGGCTTCTACTGTTGCTTACCCAGGTCCGATCACGCCGAGCCAACCATCAACGTTGCCAAGTCACCATGTTTGACACGTATAGGTACAGCTAGCTGATTCACGAAGTGGGATGAACGAACAGATGTCTTGATCAACTCGGTCAGGTGTCAACGCAGATCTTTGGAAAGCCACGTTGTCTCGGAGCACTTGAAAGCTTGTACGAGTTACACATCTTTGAAACCTAATCATTGGATGTACACTAGCGCCTGGCAGGCAGTGTTACTGCCGTACTGCGGGAGCCAAGCGTCTCCCAGCAGGTATTGAATCAAAGCACTTAGAAGCAGCAACTTAATGCACTTCCACGGTGCTAAACAAGCAGCAGAGCAAGTGCAGGTGCAACTGCACACTCCGGCAACTGCGTCAAACAGCACGCATACTGCAGCTGGCATATGCAAAAGAACGGATGCGCATACGCCGTGATGCAGTACGCCATCACCAGAGGTGCACAAATCATACGCAGCTCATACACAATGCCTCTGCACACCAGACAGCACCTACGAGGAAGAAGACTGTGCAAGAAGACAGCTCACACCAGGTCCGAGTGTGCAGTGTGCAAATTCACAGTGTGAACTGCTCAACTTAAGCCCCCCGCGCATGAGCTTCGCGCTGAGGAGCCTTTCAGCTTGCTTGCCAACAGCCTGTCAGCTGCCTCGTACGCCTCCTTGATCTTCTGCCCAGCTCAACTTCACACCAGTCCACAAAGTTCACAGTATGAACTCCACAGCTTCTGCCTACGAACTTCACGCCGAGGAGCCCTTGAGCTTGCTGCCCACCAGCTTGTTAGCTGCCTCGTACGCCTCCTTGATCTTCTGACCTGCGGCCTTCACACCAGTCCGCAAATTTCACAGTATGAACTCCACAGCATCTGCCTACGAACTTCACGCCGAGGAGCCCTTCAGCTTGCTGCCCACCAGCTTGTCAGCTGCCTCGTACGCCTCCTTGATCTTCTGACCGGCAGCCTTCAACACAGCCTCACTCTGGGTCGCATACTTTGTAGCTGCCAGCCCAAGGCCCACGTAGCTACCAAGCACCAGAATCTCACCCAACCACAGTGGCATGATGCCGTGTGTGCGGTGCTTGCCGTTGGGAGTGAGGTCAGACTTGGCTGCTGCCTTGACGGGGGCTGGGGCAGGCTTATCAGGCTTGGCAGGCTCTGTCTTCTTGACCTCAATCTGTGAGGACGGCACGCGAGCAGAGAGATGTGACATGGCGCAGTGTGTTAGAAGGGATGTGTAAGATGTACTACATTAGTGGGGTGATGGGTTGGCAAGTGTACAAGGATACTTCGCAGATGCTTTGTGGGCTAAGTGCAGCGTGCTGGCGTGGTGTTGTCAAGCACGTAGGCACAACCACACAACAGGTGCCACACAGGACAACAGTTGATATCCACTTCCTGGTGAATTTCAACTCCGAACACTGGATGCTTGAAAGGTGCGCAGCATGCATGTAGACGAAACCATGGGCATGCACAAGCAGCTGCACAACTTGAAACAAGCCTTAGCCTGCACATGCACACACGCGTGTGCACTTGCACAGGTGCATGCAAATGCAGGCACTGGATGTCTACTGCAAGCATATTTGAACAGTTTCCCATAAGTTGTGCTTCTACCAGCAAGCCAGAAATGTGCTGCAGCCATACGCACCTTTGCAGGTGCTGGGGCTGGCACTGGCGCTGGTGCCACTGGTGCAGGCTGCTCGCAACACACACAGCAGCAACACGCAGCAAGCAGCGACAGCAGCGACACACAAACCTATGAGCTGGCTGCATGAGTACAGCGTGAGTTACGGGAGCGGATAAAGCTAACTCCCTGCTTTGCGTGCACATAAAGCTACGCGCAACGCATGACCCTGGCGCTCGTGTGGCGTAACACCATGGGCGCCAGTGAGCGAGCAAATAGCCGAACATTACTTGCACAGCATGCACATTGAGGCATCTGCAAGCGCGCTGAACACGCGAGTGCTGCTTCTAGTGATGGGGGCTGCAGATACGGCAATGTGCAAAGCAATCTGTCATGTGCGCTCTGTCATGTGCGCTCGGCCCAAACTGACACGTGACGTAGCAGCCACAAAGCTCGACAGCAAGCGCAGCAGAAGCACAGCTCTGCCTGACGGTTGCTAGATTGGATGCCGCTGCCAAAGACATTGAGCAGTGCCCAACCGCTTGCCGTGCTGTCGCATGCACACATGTAACTGTTAGTAAATGTTAGTAACGCACCTTGCTCCTCCAGGGGTCGGGTGGTGTGCTGAAGCCGCTGCTGGATGCTGCTGCTGGCGCAGGTGCTGCAGGTGCTGGTGCAGGCTCAGGCTTGCTGAAGCTGAAGCCTCCAAACACGGGAGTGGAGGGCTGCAACACATTTCGGAAGATACAACGCAGATACAGCATTGGGTTTGTGTGTTTGCAGTTTGTCAAAGGGTGGTAGCAGGGTGCTCAGGGCTGGCAATTCAAGAGGTTGATGAATAAGAGCTACAGCCACAAGGCATGGCGCCAACACTGCTGCTGGTGCTGCTGTTCAAGTGCGCAGTGCAAAGGCTGCCCGCAAGCTGCTCACCTCCTCGCTCTCTGCTGGTGTGGTGCTGTTGCCACAACTGCTGCTGCTGCTGCTGTTCAAGTGCTCAAGTGCTGCTGTTCAAGTGCTGAATGCAAAGGCTGTCGGCAAGCTGCTCACCTCCTCGCTCTCTGCTGGTGTGGGTGCTGGTGTGCTTGGCCTGTTCTTGGCTGCGCTCTCATACGCTGAGGAGGCCTCCTTCTTCAGGCCTGCTGCACGGCTGGCAAAGTCGCCTGCAAAATAAAGTAACATGTTAGTGACATGTTAGTGACATGTTAGTGGTGCTGTTGTGCTGAGGAGGCCTCCTTCTTCAGGCCTGCTGCACGGCTGGCAAAGTTGCTTGCACAATGGAGTGACATGTTGGTGACATGTTAGTGAGATGTTAGTAACATGTTAGTGGTGCTATTGTGCTGAGGAGGCCTCCTTCTTCAGGCCTGCTGCACGACTGGCAAAGACGCCTGCAAAATGGAGTAACGTGTTAGTGACATGTTAATGACATGATAGTGGAGGTGTTGTGCTGAGGAGGCCTCCTTCTTCAGGCCTGCTGCATGGCTGGCAAGTCGCCTGCACATTGGAGTGACATATTAGTGACATGTTAGTGACACGTTAGTGGTGGTGCTGTGCTGAGGAGGCCTCCTTCTTCAGGCCTGCTGCATGGCTGGCAAAGTCGCCTGCAAACACGGAGTGACATGTCAGTGACATGTTAGTGGTGCTGTTGTGCTGAGGAGACCTCCTTCTTCAGGCCTGCTGCACGGCTGGCAAAGTTGCCTGCAGACAGCATTGACGCGGGCGCAGGATGAGCAGTTTGATTTTTTATGTGCATGGATGAGCTGGTGTCGTTGGGCTGACGGGGACTCATGTTCCAAGCCTACTGCAGCACAGCTAGCAAACTCGCCAGCAGTCAGATGTGACATGCAGTCAGCTGTCCGTTGATGTCATGCTGACAGAAGGAGCGGTACTTTTGTAAAGTTGTTGGATTGTTTCTGGGCATATGCTGGCTGTTTTATGCTGGCATTGCTACCCATGTCAAGCTGGCCCAGTTGATGAAGCTGAACACGAGAAGAGCACTGCATGGCAGCCAGGCAGCATCACCGATGTGCCCAGCACAAACGGATGACGCATCCCACTGCTGCAGTACACTAAGCCTGCGCAGTGAATGGCATGACTCAAGCAGCACCGCGAACCCAACGCTGTCATTATGCAGCTGCCCAGGCCTCGTGTAACGATGTGACAGCGCAAGATCTGCTGCTAGCAGCTCGAGAGCACTCACTTGCAGGTGCTGCTGGTGCCGCTGCTGCAGGTGCTGCAGGTGCTGCCTCCTCGGCTCCAGAGGCACGCGCAGCAGCCTTCTCACGCCTGCAGCAGCACACCACCACACGGTCAACTTCATTTTGCAGCTCGAAACCTGCAGCAAGCCGAGCAGGCAAGCTTCAGCAGCAGCAAAGCGAAAATTGCCTGACTTGCAAGCTCGTCATACTGATCAAGCTGACGGTCCCTCTACTCACGCCTGGAGCAGCAGCTCTGTTTGCACTGTGCTATACTCGCTGCACAGTTGTAACAAGCCAACAAGGTGATACAGTACAAGCAGCTGCCCTGTATGCGGAAAAAAGGACAGGTGATCAGCGCGGCCATCGCAAATAATCCATCCACTGCAGCAGAGCAAGGAGAAGGTAACAGCAGCGGTCACATCAAGCTACTCACGCCTCGCGCAGCAGCTCTCCCTGCGCCTCTCCAGCTAGCCTGACACAAAAAGTACCAAGCCTACTGATGCACACACCTGATGCAAATACTAGCGGTTATCACAACAGTGCGAGCTACTCACGCCTTGCGCAGCAGCTCCCTGCGCCTCTCCAGCTCAGCCTGACACAAAATCACCAAGCCTACTGCTGCACACGCCTGATGCAAAACTAGCGGGTTCTGCCAGCTTGGTGCATGTGCTGAAATGCAGGCCTGTTTGACGGACCCAGCCGGTGGCGGCTCTAATCACGCCTGGAGCAGCGGCTCTCTTAGCAATGTGCTATACACGCTGCACAGTCAACAAGGTGATGCAGTACAAGCAGCTGCCCTGTATACGAAAATCAAAGGACAAGGGCTCAGCGCAGCCATCATTAATCATCCATCCAAGCAGCAGAGCAAGGAAAACGTCACAACAAGGGTCACATCAAGCCACTCACGCCTTGCGCAGCAGCTCCCTGCGCCTCTCCAGCTCAGCCTGACACAAAGTCACCAAGGCTACTGCTGCACATGCCTGATGCAAAACTAGCGGGTTCTGCCAGCTTGACGCATGTGCTGAAATGCAAGCCCGTTTGACGGACCCAGCCGCCAACGGCTGCACTCGCGCTTGGAGCAGCAGCTGTCTCGGCACTGTGCTATACATGCGACACAGTAGCCCAGTCCGCATGATGATGCAGCACAAAACAACCTGCCCTGTGTGCGAGCTACTCACGCCTCCCGCAGAAGCTCCCTGCGCCCCTCCAGCTCAACCTGACACAAAGCCTGACACAAAATCACCAATTCTTACTGCTGCACACGCCTGATGCAAATACTAGTGTTTATCTCAACAGTGCGAGCTACTCACGCCTCGCGCAGAAGCTCCCTGCGCCTCTCCAGCTCAGCCTGGCGCTTCTCGTAGGGAGTCATGGTCTGCAGGGGGAACCAGCGGCACAGCAATGCGGCTGTAGCACACTGCTGAGCACCGGCTGCACTGTGATGTGTGTCCAGCAAAGCTCTTGCGGCAAGGATACCAAGTGCAGTAGAGCATGTTGGAGACTTGCGCTCGCATGCATTGCTCGATTGATATGACCCTCTGCATGTAGCTTGCCTCTAGAGGCACTGCAGTGGAAGCACTGCATGCAGACTTCAAATGCCCAAACCCCTACCACCTCGTGTCAACAAGCGCTGCTGAAGCATACACAGCTATATACGGCACCATGATCAGTCACGCAACCTTGCTGTTCATGACGTGTCTCACCTCCTCGTCGTTTGCGCGTGCTGCTGGTGCGTACACTGCATCGATGGCAGTTGCGCCAGACAGAGTCACCACAGCTGCCAGCAGGGAGGGCGCCAGCCGGTCAACCATGCGCACTTCCTGCAAGCAACAGCAGCAAGAGAACTGGAGGGGCCGCAGGGATGGGAACATGGTGCGGTTGGGTTGCAGGAATGTTTATGTAGCTGATATGCTGCTGTTGATACAGTGCTGCAAGGTGGTGCAGGCAGAGGTGTTTGGCCTGTAGCTAGCAGACAAAGCAGGGTGATGCAGCGCAGGATGAAAGGATGGATTCGGTGGTCCGATGAAAGGATGGATCCGGTGGTCCAACCCTGCATTTCATTGAACTGAGGACCAACACGTGCTTTGAATGTGCAGGCACGTACCACGCAGCATGCAACAGGTGGTGCAGCTGCTTCTGGCAGCAGCTACACCCAAACCATCAGAGCTGCCAACCTCAAGCCCCGCACGCGCATCTCTGGGTGCAAAGTGCGAGAACAACACCTAAGTTGCAATTACAATTGCCAATGAGGGTCCGCCCGAGCGGTTGCATGAGATCCATGTACTGGTGCCTCACCTGGTCCCTGCTTGCCTTGACCACAACAGCACGTGCTGGGCGTGCAGCTGGGCGAGGCGCAGCTGCACCAGCCTTGAAAACGCGTGACTTCATTGCCAGCGCCATTGCGTGGGACGGTGAGGTGCTGCCACTAGTGCGAGACGAGAGATGCGCCCTCCTAAACGCACACCGTTCTCGTTGATGAGATTGCTTGCTTGTTCACGGTCATATTAGAGCCAGGCTGTCGTGCACGCATCCATGCATCGGACAGGCACAGGACGGTCAGACACGCTGACACTGACACCGCCATAACAGAGTCGTTCCACCAGGCGAAGAGTGTATTTCATCTGATCATCAGTCCATGACCCAGCAACCAGTGACAGTCGGTTTCGAGCACCACGTTTCCGGCTTGTTCTGTGTGTACTGCATGTTCTGGCAGTAGCAGCAGCACCAAACGAATAGCAGGCAGAACAGCAGGCGACCCGCACACAGGATGCTGTGCATCAGAGCCACACAGGAACTGGCGCTGCCATGCAGCAGCCTGGCAGCTCGCAGCATGTCCAGTTTGCACGCGCTACTGCTTGGAGCACCTCCAGCAGACAGCAGCAGTAGCAGCATCTTGCAACAGCCACAGAGATGTATACCGCCTGCAGATGAAGGCAGCAGCAATAGCAGCATTAATGGGTGGCTACCAGAGCAGCAGCAGGAAGAGCAGCTGCCGTCACTATGTGGGGAGCCAAAGAACAAGGTAAGCAAGAGCATCAGTGACTGTCGTGTGTCCTTACAGCAAAGGAAGTGATGCTGGCAGCAGCTCATGTTGCAAAACTTCATCCTCAGAGGTGCTTTGAGAGGCACCAAGGCAGGGGCCAGCAGCATCCGGCGCAGGGAACAGCTGGCACGGCAACACTGCATGCAAGCACCTCAATGCAAGTACCTAAGCTGCATTGGATGTATGGCCTGGCATCAGCTACTTGTCTGCATCCATCAATCCGAGGTAGCGTTGCAGCAGGCTTTTGATATACATACTCAGTGTGTAATGCGTGCCACCACAACATGTTCATGTGGGTTGCTAAACCTGTGCGCTCTGCTGATCTGCATTCTTGATGCTGTTGCTGTGTGGGCTGGCATCAGGTACTAGCTGATCAATACTACTTACCTGTAGCCATCAAACTGAGGTACAGATATGGCATGCTGTTCATATGTTCACCCAGTGTGCAATGCATGCACCATCATGTATTCATGTGGGTTGCCGATTGTTGATGCCGTTGCTGCTGCCTGTAGTTGTCCATCCACCGACGAGGCAACAGGCGCATCTCATACTACTCAAAACGCAAAGAGCTCTTCGCTTTCTGCAAGTAAGTGTCTGAGTGGCTGTGTCCACTTTGGGCAGCAGCAGCTGCAGCAGCTGACTTGGCATGTAGCAGCTGCAACCTGCTACCATGCAGGGGCTACGGACAGTGCCGCACTGCGCTGCAGCAGCAGCAACAGCAGCAGCTGTACATGGGGCCACATGAACAGCAGAGCTGTGAACAACTGCAGCACTGCAACCGCCGTGGCAGCAGGTATTGCAGTGCCGACGCTGGCTGTACCATTGGCTCTACTCATCACAACACTGCCTTTAGCGTCAGCTGGCTCGTATATTCCTCTCCCGTATGCATTGGGGCGTGCTGTTGCGTGTCACCTGCTGCAGGCATTGTGGCCAGACAGGCATGCCGCACCAGTACTTTGCAGCAAATGAGCGATGCAGCGGGCAGTGCCTGCAGCCGCCCAGCAAGGCGTACCCCCAGGAGTACAAGCCGCCCTGCTGATTGGCGCTGTGTTCTCCTGGAAGTTAGGAGTTTGGGGTGGCGGTGACACGCACTGCCCAGGCCTGGCAACCTTTGAAGTGTCCCACAGGCCTGGCAGGCCTGACGCCCTAGCATGTAGCAGGTGCTGTGGTTTCAAACCTGCTTGAAGCTGTGTCAGTCAATGGTGTTGTAAAAGTAATAGCAGCACCCAAGCAGCAAGGCGTACAGTGACACCCTTCCCCTGCAAGCAAGGCTGCGCACTGTGTTGTGTCAGCAATTATATGCTGGTTGTGGAATGCCGGGGTCAGTGTAAGGTGTGCTTGGGATGATCACTTTGAAGTTGTTGTTTCAGTCGTAACACACATACCATCGACCGCACGCCTCCCTGGAGTGGAGTTGCACTTGGGATGCAGGCTTGGTGGGTACCATCATCATCATCATCAGATTACCAGATCAAGCCATAGCATCAACGCCATCGGCCCCGCGCCCCGCCCGGGGCGGGAGCTTGGTGGGTACCATGGGGGTCATGTATTCCTCGAGCTTACAGGCTCTCAGCCGGAACTGCTTGGTGCGTGATCATCACGTATGGTACGATGCCGTCGACCTACGTCACCGCTGCATTCCTCCTGGAGTTGCAACCTTTAGCCTCAGCACGTCGTTGCTGCAGCTGGCAACACAACTTCGGTGCAATAGCCATGCAAAATGCCTGGGGGCCTTTGCACAAAGGCAATCACCATGAACAGCTTTGCGTGTACTCGCACCGGCCTAAGCTGGTCACCAGCAACGATTGCTTATCACAGGCTGGTCCATCTACGCTGCTAAGCATCCTCTTCGTCCGGTGGTGGCCTTGCATTGCACTTTGCATGACTTTTGCGCATTTCACTCACTGTAACAAATTCTACTTATGACATGTGCTGCATCTTGACGTGACGTGACGCGCTCTCTGCTGTGCTGGCGCTCCGACTCCCAGATCATAAAAGCTTCGCAGAGAGTTAGTAAGAAGTCTTTTTGTCAAATATGTTATTATCGCGCACCCTCTGCTTCGCGCAGGAGTGGCTTTCCGTCACTTCGCGTAACATGTAACACGCATGCTTCGAATTCTACGCCGTCTACTTACATCAATGGTCGTGACATGAGCTTGCTTAACCTCCTGGTTGGGAATCCTCCCAGTTTTTGCAGCTGTTGTGAGACGGCCAACAGCCCACGGAACTGTCGGGAGAATCTGCGTAGAAGGTGAGGGCCTGCACCTAAGCGAGGAGCCCGCTGTTCAACGAGCATATATACATGCCATGTAATTTTTGATAGTGACCCATCCCTTGGCAGTACATTAACAAGCTGGTTGCTCGTGCTCCTCGCAGGCAGGCTGGCCCAGTGGGTCCTAGAAGGTTGCAGCTGCAGCAGTGCTCTACGAGGCAAAGCTCAAACATCAAAAGGCGATGAAGCGGAAAGCTGGAATCATTGATGGTGCGTCTTCTTGGTGGCAGGAGCTTCAAGAGTACGTGCAGGTGAGGCTAGCTCCACTTATGTTCCGAGGCAAGCAGACACCTGCCAGGCTAGCGCACCAGCATGCTGCGCAGCAGTTCCACCAGCCAGCCTGCTTGCTGCATAGCACTCTCTGTGCCCTGCCAGTAACACCAGCGGCTTCTTCAGCAATATTTTCTGTATAGGCTGTTTGATATGCCGTAGACGTTGAGCGCACTGCAATGGGGCCGCAGCTGCTGGCATGCTGTGCCATTCATGCGATCAGGATGCCAGCCATTTGAAAATGGTACTCATACTCCTGCCTTGTGATGTCTGTGCAGTGCACCATCTGCCATAACATCTTCAAAGACCCAGTGGTTACACCCTGCGGCGATACATTCTGCAGAGTGTGTATCACAACGTGGCTCAACAGCCACGCCAGTTGCCCCGTGACAAGGCAGCCCCTGTCGCTGCAGCAGCTGGTGCCCAACCGTGTTGTGGCTCGCCTGCTAGAGCGAATGAACAGGATGCAGCAGCAGCAGCAGCAGCAGGCATCAGCACCAGCACTACTAGTAGCACCAGTGGCATCAGCACCAGCAGCAGCATCAGCACCAGCACCAGCAGCAGCACCAATGGCAGCAGCAGCAGCAGCAGCCATGGCCCTTGTGCCGGGGGAGCCGGACCCAAGGTGGAAGGAGCTGCTGGCAGCTGCACAGGCCCGGCCTTATGATGCAGCCGCGTGGGAGGCGTTTGGGCGCTGCTTCCAGGGCTGCACGGAGATCAACCTGAGTGGGAAGAGGCTTCATGACGCATGCGCCACTGCCCTGGCACAGCATGCAGCGCAGCACTGGCCCAACCTGCAGAGCCTGGTCCTGAGCGACAACAGCATTGGTGCTGCAGGCGCCACTGCCCTGGCAGCACAGCACTTGCCTAACCTGCAGAGCCTATACCTGGTCAGCAACAGCATTGGTGATGCAGGCGCCACTGCCCTGGCACAGCAAGCAGCACAGCACTGGCCCAACCTGCAGGACCTGTACCTATGCGGCAACCTCATGCCCGGTGCTAACGCTGCCAAGGCAGCGCTTAGACGTTGGGCTCGGTCCAAGGGTGTGTCCTTGACACTTTGAGTGCTGCACACATTGTGTTGCATCAGCACAAGGGCTGCACACATTGTGTTGCATCAGCACAAGGGCTGCACACATTGTGTTGCATCAGCACAAGGGCTGCACACATTGTGTTGCATCAGCACAAGGGCTGCACACATTGTGTTGCATCAGCACAAGGGCTGCAGCAGCGCCGCTGCCATGTCGTCGTGACGAGAATTTACCAACCATCAATGCTTGTTCTTGCGGTCTGACAGGCTGTCACAGCGGCCTCAGTCAAATGTCTTGAAGGACTCTATAGCACAGTGCTGCTGTCTTGGCAGCTCTGCAAATCCTTCAGGGCAGGATCGTTCATAAACAACATGTGTTATGAGCATGTCGTTGGGTGCATAATGGGCAATGATCCTGCTGCGTTGATTTCAATGTATGGTTGCTACAAGCAACAATGTGACAGTCATCTTGCAACTGCAGATGCACCACTGCATGCCAGTACATGTAGCGGCAGTGATGGCTGATCATAGCTGGCTGCAGCAGTCCCGAAGGTCAAACAGCATATATGATGCAATTTACTGTCAAGCTGAGGTGCAGGTTGCGTCACGTATGCTGTGGCAGCAATGCTGCGTTGACATTGTGCCTGCAGTCAACTGCATGTTGTTGATCCCTTGTCAGGTCAAAATCACAGTCATGTTGGACATGCCTGTTTGTAGTAATAATAATAATAATAATAATAATAATAATAATAATAATAATCAATTCTTGTAAGCCATACCTTTTGGCATCGGCAACCGCACCTCACCCACTGGAGAGGCGGAAAGCAGACTGATTATTCTCTCTATTCTGTTTGTAGTATGTGATTTGCGGCACTGGTGGCACCTCTGGATCTCTGCTGGCAGACGTGCCACTTCAATGCGATTTATGCAAACCACGCAACCACCAGTTGGCTAGTCTAAAAGTGAAGTCGAAAGGCCTCAGCATGTGTTCGACCAGGTGCCTTTCATGGAGACTGGCTGTGGGGCGGCAAGCGCATTTGGCGGGAGATTTGGCCGAAGCACCCTGTTGCCGTCTGATAGTCTGACCATCCGCTCGAGTACCCACTCGTGTTTTCCATGTAATCCACTAGCCTACTAGGATCAGTGATGGCATTGTTCTGTGAGCCCTGGGTGCATTGAGAATCGGGTGTTATTATGCGCACTGCGCAACGGTTCTTGTTTGGGGACCACTGGTGACTGCTGCATTGCTTGGTCTGTATCTCAACCCTGCTGCAGGTATAAAGTATGCTGCATGTCGCACACATGAATCCGATGCAGTGCATGCCATTGTGGCTTTGTTAGCAAAGTGCATCATGCTGTGCATGATGCTGGGGTGCGGCCAGCAAGCGGGCCCTGCTGTAAGTCACAGGTGCTGCCTTCACTCATGTCAAGGACAATTACTCTTCCTTGAGCAAATATGAAGAGCCTCCTCCACCGGGTTTGCTCCAATTCTTGACTCAAGCACGTGTGTGTGCAGCGACTGGTATCTGCTACAGTCTGACGGCATGCGGGTGCGCTCGAGAGTTACAAAGCAGCCACGTTTGTGGAAGTGCCATACTTTTATTCCTGGAGCATGGTGGATGCCTGGACAAGCACAGCAACGGCAATGGTCGTCGTACAGATTCTGCTTGGGATCAGAGGAGCCTTCACAAAAGCACCTCAAATGCAGACATGTGCGCCAGCAGCAGCGCATGCATAACATTGGACTGTTGCTGCATACATGCAGTGTAACGTTCAATCGATCACGTCATCAACCTCTTGTGCTTGCGAGCGCAGTTCGACCCGCATAATTCCAAGTGCGTTATCTTACTGTATGCTTGGCTGCTCTGTGTGCGCTAGGCTACAGCAGCAGCGGTGGGGACCAAGATTCACCTGCTGCGACATGGCGAGCATAGCTCTTACGTTCGGCTCTGAAGTGAATGAAACTATTTTTGAGAGCGTAAACAGTTTGTTGTCTGATCAGGTCGTTGGGGCTGCTCTGCTTTCCGTGAGACCTGATCCAACACGCCCTGCCGTGCTGCTTGCTCATATCCCCGAACGGACGTTGCAGCAAGCTTTCACTGTAGTTTCGGACCATCCAACACCCCCTCCAAAGCTCGAGAGCGGTTCCGCCTCGTCACGCGAAGCGAAGATCAGTAGCAGCACAGCAGCAGCTGCTGCCTCTGGGACACCTGCATCGTCATCACGTGCATTGCAGGCTAGCACCTGCAGCAGCCTCAATGTAACACCAGCAGAGGCGGTGCTGCTGGCGATCAGCTGCCTAGAGAAGGTCAAGGTGAGGTGCAGGCTAGCATCTGCTGCTTTGCTGCTGCTGCTGCTGGACCCACTTGCAGCGGTTATTGAAGGTTGTCTGCATGATGCGCATCGCAAACTGTTGACTGCCGGTATCACTTGTTCGGCATGTGCTCTGCATGTGTTGACACCTTGGTCACGTGCATAATTGCAACCGCTGCCGTGACAACTGCCTGCTTGTAATGCAGGTCAACCAGGAGTTCTTACAGTTGCTGCAGCAGCATGGCTTTGCAGACAGCCAGCTGGCAGCAAGCAGCACAGCAGCTGACGGTGCTGAGCAGCAACAGCCAGGGCTGGATGGGCCAGCACCTGCGCTGCTGCCCCTGCTGCAGAGGTGGGCCCATGCATCTCGGCAGCAAACCACACCTGCATTTCATTGTACGCCAATGTACGTGCATGCTGAGCATCATCATCATCATCATCATGTTACCCATTAAGCCATAGCATCAACGCCATCGGCCCCGCGCCCCTCAGGAGCGGAAGAAAGAGGGAGCACTGCTCCATTGTGTTTGCAATTATTACGCACATCCCAAGCTTGGACAAGATACTCAGCAATGCTCCTAGATATCACTCGGCACACCCCCCTACTACCCAAATATCATCAGAAACAAAACGCAACAACTTAGTGGATGCATCGGTCAACGACAACACATTGCGCAATTTTTCAGCGCCGCCAGCAACATCACGCAAAACAGACCGAATTTCATCAAGCATAGTATCCCTCTGAGCAGAAGTAGCGGGACAATCAAACATCAGATGTGACAAAGACTCAACACCCTGACCACAAGCAGGACATGCTGTGTTAGAATCAGCTCTGCTGCCACCATAACGACTGGTACGCTCATGCACGCAAAGACAGCCCATTCGAACACGCATCAGCAACTCAACACCACGCGTTGGCGCACCAAAACACAAAAAGGGCCTAGCCCTTTTAAAACGCATGGTATCAGCATGTGTAGGGTGCACATGCGTGATGTAACGGCTCAAAGTAGAGTGCTGCAGTGATTCACAAACAATTGTGTCTGCATGCAGCTTCCTGACCTGACGGTTGATGTGATTCTTGCACGCATTAGCTCGATCAGCCGCCGCCTCAACATCCACACCATACTTGCAAAGCAAACTCTGCACATACTTATGCCAAGGTGTCACCGCAACAGCACCACTAGGGCGCTTCCACTCAGCTGAGAAAACCTGACGTGGCAAACGCGAATTCTGCATACGCTGGACCCTAAAGTAATACTCCATCGCCCTCTGATGAAGCCACATGTGCAATGGCTTCACACCCCATTCAGCCAGAACAAGTGAAGTGCAAGGGCGCTCCTTGCCACAACGCATTGAGCACTTGATGATGTCAGTCTGCACTTTGTCAATCTGTTGCAGTTGCCTTGCAGTTGACGGAAACCAGACCTCACTGCCATATTCAACAATCGGGCGAACGCATGTAAGCAGAATGATACGCTTTACTTCCACGCTGATGAGCCGGCTCTTCCAAACTGGCATGAGCCCACCCTTCACACGATGCACTTTTGCCAACATCTTCTCAAAGTGCGTATTCCAGTTGCAGGCATTGTTGAACCACAGGCCAAGGTAGCAGTACTCCGATGCAACAGGCACAGGCACACCATTCCAAACGATGCCAGAATCAGCCAACTGGCTGGGCTGTCTAGCTGGTGAGACATGCATGACAGCAGACTTAAGCTATTCAGCTTGAACCGCCACTTACAACTGTATTCATAAACTGTTGCAGCCACAGCCTGAACCTCAGCCAGAGATCCGCACACAGCAACAAAGTCATCAGCCTGCATGGCTGCCACAACCTGACCAGCAGGTTCGTCACAAAGGCCCATAAGGGTGATTCCAGGGTGCTTTGCATGCACCTCATGCAGCAGATCATCAATGAAGTACAGGTACAGTGTGGGGGAAATAACATCGCCCTCATGCAAACCAAGGTCACATGTGAAGCTCTCAGTGACATGACCTTCGTGAGACACCGCACGGCGCGCACCCTGATACAAGTTGTAGAGTACACGGAACATCTTTCCACGCACACCCTTGTCCCACAGCTTTTGAAAGAGCCCATCAAGCCACACTGTTGGGAAAGCCTTATAGGTGTCAACAAACAGCACATAAGAATCCTTCCCCTCAGCTTTCCTCCCACCCAACACCTCACCGAGCACACTCTGGTGGTCAGCACAGCTGCGCTTGGGACGAAAGCCGTTCTGGCTCTCGTGCAGCAGCGGCGTTCCTGCTGCTGTAGCAGCAGTTACACGCTGCTGCTGCTGCTGTTGCTGCTGACGTGCCTGCTGTTGCTGCTGTTGCGCCTGCTGTTGCTGCTGCTGCTGCTGCCGTTGCTGTGTCGTGCCCTCCGCCACTGACTTGCCTTCTGCAAACTTGATGAGGCGCTGGTTGAGAACGCTGGTGTAAAATTTGTAAAGCACGCTAAGCGGGGTGATACCACGGTAGTTGGTGGGGTCTGTCAGGTCACCCTTCTTGGGCATGTTCACAACTGTACCTGGCACCTGGTGCACCTGCTCAAGCTGCCACATCAGATTGCAGTACTGCAGTAACATATCTGCGGCCGCGCTGCCTCCATACTTGTGTAGCTCATTGACAATGCCCTCCTCAGCCGGGTTGCCGGCCTTGCCAGTGCGCAGCCTCTGCAGGCAGTCGGAAACTTCGGCGGCAGTGATGGGCAGGTCAGCGGGGTGGCAGGGGAGTTAGCAGAGTCTTGCAAATACTGTTGCACATTGGCTGCAACACAAGACATGTGTGCAGCGTCAAACTGGGGGTTGGAGGAGGCAAATGCTGCATGGCTGCCAACGCGCTCATAATGACACTTGAAAGCATCAGCTTTCTCAGCTGGGGTAGATGCCACATGCCCAGATGGATGCTGCATGACGCTGTAAACTGCCTCACTGACATGCTTAGGGCACAGACGACGCACAAGCTGCCACATGTCTTTCTCTCCAAGCAGGCTGTCATCATTCATGCGATTTGTGTATGCAGAAGTAATGGCATGCTGGCACTGCTCTTTGTACTGCTTCTCTGCTGCTTTGACCAGCTGTGTAGTAGCCTTCTGCTGCTGTTTGTAAGTAGCCCAATCTGCTACAAACCCTGAGTTCTTGTAGCGCAGGTAAGCCTGCTTCCTGTCCTCCACAGCATCTGTGAGCTCCTGAGTCCACCATGGGAAGGACTTGCAAACCCAAACCCTCTTGTAGCCAAAACTGGCGTTGACAGCATGACGAAGTGCTGCTAGCATCTGCTCGTGCGCTTGCTGCACTGCATTAGTTGCTGTAGTTGAGCCTGCAGAAGCCTGCTGCTGCAAAGTTGTGACCGTGGCTGTGTAGGCTGCACCAAGCTGCGACAGAGCATCCTGATATGCCTCAAGTTCCGCTGACTGCTCCCCATTCTGCGGCCTGAAATCCTTGGGCTGTGCGTTGAGGCGCAGCACAACCTGTTTTGCAGGGCGGCGTACCACAGGCCTGACAATGCGGGCAAACACAGGCAGGTGGTCAGTAGCACCCACAGTATGCGGCCCAACTGTGGCTGTTGGCCTGGCAGCAGCTTGGCAGGGCATGGCAATGTCAGCAGTTTGCCTTGGACTGTAGAAGGGGGGGGGGGGCTTTGTCCAAAGGTTGTTGCGGCGTATCTACTGAGTTGCTCAGGAATGCAGATGGTGTTGTTGCTTTGTCAGCACTTGCAGCAGCTTCCAGCCACCACAGTTGCATGGTGCGACATCAGCTGCGACAGGCGGACTTTCTTCTTCCTACACCCTGTAGGCTCTCATACTGCTTGGCTGTGGTGACTGTGGCTCCCCCTCTCTGTGATTGTTTGGCTTTTATACTGCTTAGATGGCCGTTTGCAGCCCTCGGGATGCCACAATGGTGTGTTGTTTGACAGTCCCAGCTCCGCAGGACGCTCTCTCAGCATGCTTGGCACTCAGCAGTGAGAGTGATCCTGCGCTAATACTACTAATGTTTGCTTCAGCTATCGTGCCTCTTTTCCAGCAGCAGTGAGCAGCTACAATGGCGTGGTGCTACACATGTTGCTCCATTTCGCACGTTTCATCCAGCGGTCTTTTTGGGTCTTGGCTTCGCTGATCTGTTCTTTAGAGCTGTTGTTTGCAGCACTTGTTATGTGCGGTTGTCATATGTGCTACGTAAGGGCATGCAGTGACGCCCAGGTTATGCATGCAGCAGCATTTGCATTAGCACACTGGTGACCTTTGGTGCATCATGTGGTTTGCTTTCCCAGCACTTGAGATTGTGGAATTAATATATATGGGGTGCAAGGAAGGAGCATGTTGGTGTATGACCTGGGGTTAGCATGTTGTGTTACTGGGTTCAATCGGCAGGTCTTTGGATTGCGGTGGCACCGCTGAATGTATGGTGGGTTGCACTGCGGCTAGTTGGATAACTGATGGTGTGCTGGCATGCGCGTGGCGTTTGCCGTGCGTTGTTGGCCAGGAAAGGGCCGCAAGACTGAAATTTGGGTCCGGCGCTGGGCTGGGTTTGGGACAGGGGCAGGATCATGCATGCTTTTAGGGCTGCTGTAGTTCCATCACTGATACAGCTGAGCTGTAAGGAGTAGCAGTTCTCGCGCTGTTTCTGTTGTGAGGTGGGAGTCACACTTTTAACATGATGGGGGTGCAGCTGGTTACTCTTGAGACGAGAGCGCGTTAAATGTTGTGCATGACGCATGTGACTGCAGGTGTGGTAGCTGTGTGGTTGTTGATGTCTAGCTGGTTGTGTTTGCGTTGGTCTGGCAGCAGTTTGCTGCGGTACACTTGGTTGCGTCAGGCCCCTGAGAATGCTGCTTGTGGAAGCAGGTTTTGTTGTTGGTTAGACGGCAGAGCAGCCAGCGTTATAACACATGTTACGGCTACACATTTGCATATCGTTGGGCATAAATCAGACGTATGCACTGCTTCTGTTTCCTGGTTGTTGCGGCTGCAACACTGTGCAAAGGTTCTGCGTTTGGTTGCACTGTTGACATAGAAGGTCAGCATCAGCAGCAGTCATATGGGGTGCAAGGTGCAGTGCGTTCCACCTTGTGTTTTACCCTACTAACCTGCCACAACCTTCAGAGTACTTCATCAGACTCGTCACACGTCACACACTGCTGTGCTTGGCGTCCCCGCTTGCAGCACTGTGCTTGGTTCAAGTTGCTGTTTGATCTGAAGACTCCTTGACAGTGTGTTTGGTGCTGGTGTTGTGTTGCGTCTGGGTAGTGTTGCATATAGTAGAGAACTTGTCTTGTGGCAAATCAGACATGCCCTGGCCGTGTTGCTTGACTGCTGCAACTCGTCAGCTCTGGATATCTGGCGCATGCTGAATGCTGCGCATGCTTTCGTACGTGTGTGATCCTGCAGCCCCCTGTGATGCTGCATGAGGCATGGGTTTCAAGCGTGCATGGGGCTGAATGCAGTTGGGTGAGTGCTCCATACGCCCAAAAGTCAGCTTCACTTGTTACTTTTTGCTGCTGTGGGAGCGGCGCCAGCACCTTGCATTCGCACGCTTTGCACATGTTGGTGACGATACAACGCACCAACTGAATTTGCAGCAGACCTCTGAACCTCTTATCAACGTCCAATTGCACACGATTGACACACGTTGACTTGCAAGGGCTTGTCGTGGCAAGTGCCCGCGATTGCTACTTGATTGCGTTGTTTGCAGGAGCACGTATGCTTTGGCAAGATCGCATGCACTGTTGGCATGCTTTCAGCGCTTATTTGCTCCGGTGCCTGTCATGAGTGCGTGGTCTCAATGTGTTGCAGCCTCCAAACACTGCAGGCAAGCTGCCGCGCAGCACTGCGGCAGCTCTTTTGAGAGCTCTATGTGTGCTCTACTTGTTCCTTGTGTGGCTCATGTTGTCTGTGCGGCTTGCGTTGACCTCAAGAGAACGGTTCTTTTCACTTGAACAGGACACGTTGTTCACCCAGCAGTGTCGCGCAGTCAGCTGCTGGCCTGGCAGGCACCAACAGCTGCAGCTGAATCAGCTGCAGAACTTGCCTGGCGCAAACTGCTCGAAAGCTTTCAACTGCCTGCCAGCTGGCTGCAGCAACATGGTATCAGCGTGTGTGAAGCTGTGCTGTTGCTGCTGTTGTCAATTGCAGCTGTGTTGCTGTTTTGCTGTGTTGAGGCGCTACTTTTGCAGACGCTCACTCCCGCTTGATATACTGCTGAGGCATAACCATAGAAAAGGACTGGTGTGCCAGTGCAGTGAAGGCATTGCACTGGCAGGGCAGGCTGCTGTGGTCACTCTGCTCGCATCGTAGCAGATGCGGTTGCTGACATGTCAGTTCACAATGATTTCATGGATAGACCTCTCTGTCTCGTGTTTGCAAGCGCACACGGACAGGAGATGAGTTGACTGCACTACCCAAGAACCAGAAAGCAGAGAGTGGGCGCTGACAATGATGGACAGCTGTGTGCCGCCAGCGCTTCAGGAATGTGTGTCACAGGCTGTCTGTGTGCCTGCCGGCAGGCAAGCATTGCACCTTGTCGTGGTGGTTGCTGGCGCTCCTGGTGTTCAATTGTGGTCCATTCGGCAGGAACAAAGTGACGGTCTTGTATTGTGCAATGTGCATATCCACCATGTCAGACAGCAAACTATCCTTCGCTGCTGTGGATGTGGCTTGCGTCAGGCGGTAGGCTGCCGGTACTGGCTTAGTTTGCAGCCTCACAGTCAGGCATGATCCTGCTGGGGTGCTTGCATAAGATGGGAGCAAGCCCTGCCAGTTTGAAACTGTGGGATGTCTGCAGTACTGCTTGCAGTCTGTTGCAGCGATGTTGCCGGGCACTGCAAGCCATGTGTAACGGAACTGAGCCTCAACGTATGATGTGCTTGCAATCAGCGTGGTCCTCCTGGAATAAGGGCGCTTGGCGTGTCTTACTGGTGGCGGGGTGCCGTAGGCCTCCGACAATTAGGTTCGCCTGATTGCTGTGTATGGCCAGCCAGTAGATTTTGCCCACCTTGTACAAAAATCATTTTGAAAAGGCATAACCTGTAAGACTTTCTGGCTTCAAGCTATTAGCAGGCAGTATCTTCATCATGCACTCCACATCATCGTGACGGCTGCTCAGCTATCATGATACATGATAGCTCTTAAAATTCGAGGCCGCCATTGCCGCAACCATGGTGACCATCGAGTGCTGCTGCTGCTGCTGTGCAGCGCAACACCGTGCAACCGCTGTACAGCTCGCGGTGTGGTTGCTGCATGCTGCCTGGCGCAAGCTTCTTACCTTTATGTGCAGAGATGATGTGTTTTCAGGCCGAGCGCGTTCTGAACGCTGCGGAGGCCTGCCGGCAATGCTGCTGCACTGCCAGTGGGCAGTGCCCATGGCCTCAGAGCGCGTGCTGAGAACGAACGTGCCACATGGTTTGATTGGGTAACATCGAAGCCTAACAGCAGGCTGTTGCTCTGATCCGCACGCACAGACAGACAGAGCTTCACGTCGAACTACGTGGGGGTTATACAGCTCGTGACATTCAGAGCATGGACGTTTCAGGATGCTAAATGTCCACCAAATACCTTTCAAGAACACATATGCTGCCGAACTGCGACTGCGAAGAACCATAATGCACACCATGTTGATGAGTCAGAGATGCTGAGATGAAGGGTTGCGATGACCCTCGATGTGGCGCAATATCATAATCGCACCATGGCTATGCAACTAAAAAAGCCATGTGTACTGGATGCGGGGGTCTTTGAGCAACGAATGCGCGATGTGCACAGGTATACCAGGAATTGGCGTACCAGTAAAGCGGATCACGCCGACAAGTGATATTCAATCGTAAATGCAAGAACTTTAAACAATGTATGGACGTTTGCAGCACCTGCCAAGGATATCACCCGTGACGAAACACCCCACTGTGGTGACCACCGGCAGCCAGTGAAGCGGGTCATGCCGATAGGTGAGACTCGTTTTGACATGCAGAAAAGCTCAGCATTTGCAAACGTTCGAGGCAACTTGACATTGTCATAAGGATAACACCGGTGAACACCCCATTGTGGCTGGTGTCGAGTACTAGGTCTATCGCGAACGTATTAAAGCCCTTGAGTTGGTATTTGTAGAGTGTTTATGTTCAACAGACAGGCTTTCTTGACGGAACGTAGCTGGGACAGCCCTGTAGCATCTTGATGTATATCAGCAAGGCCAACACAGCTAAGGCTATCATACCTAGTTTCATAATTAGTTCTATTTTTTGGATTTCAGACGCTGTGTGTGCTTGTGCTAACCCGCCACAGCAGCTGGCAGCACGCGAGCAGTAATGCTGCGATCAACAACACACGGAGTGTATGAGCGTCGAAAGCAGTCAAAGAAGTGCCAGGTAAGCGTTTCAGGCGTGAAACAGTGCTTCGGTCGGGCGTGATGCTTATGTGTGCATGAGGACCCGGTGTTACAGGCACTGACTATAAGCCACAATCTGTGCTGGTAACGTCGTTTGATACCAACAGTTAGGTCAGTCTTCAGGGGCGTGGCCGTCTCTGTTGACGAGGGTGTTCCATCATGACACGCCCAACCGTGTGAACACGCAGGACTGCATGAGCTGCAGCAGCAGCAGCAGCAGCTCTACGGGGTCTAGAGCTTGGTTTGATCGACAGGAAGGTGCGCTGTGCTTCTATCTGCGCAGAGTTGGCGAGGTTGCAGCCCCTGCCTGTCCACCAACTCACCCGATAACCTTATGTCTTTCCTTCCAGACCTGCCGTGGCAACCTTCGAACAACCAGCAGGGATCATATGCTGGGCTTAACGCTTCGACCGAGGCAGCTATGTACGAGCAGCAGGTAGGCGTCATCAGCAGTCGATGCCTTGCTGGTCCAGCCTGCCTGCCCAGGAAAGCAGCATGGCTGCTAATTCTGACATACCTCACGCATAGGCTCTTGGCCAGCGCTTGTAGGTTGCCCTACATCTCATGCATGTTGCGTTTCATCACGCTTGTGGTGCATCAAGCCTTCTGCTGTTGCTCACCTGCTTGCAGGACCAGTCAAAGTTCTGCTTCACATATCTTAGTACCGCGCAGTCTAGCACAGGCATCACAGCAGCACAGCGTGCTAGCGTAATAGACAACATGGTGGCAGCAGCAGCAAGCCTAGGGCTTGACAATGACAGCCTATTCTTAGCAGCTGCGCTGCTGGACCGTCACTTAGCAGTGCGGCCTGCGCCGCTGCATCTACTTCAGCCAACGGGAATCGCGTCCCTTTGGGTAGCAGCAAAGTATGAGCAGAGCACCATACCTGCAAGTCGCTCCTTCTCGCAGCTGATGTTAGACAGAAACGGCGTGCCCCTAGGTGCAGTTCCTGCAGCACAGCAGCTGCTGGTAGTGCTCGAGCAGGGGGTGCTGTCAGCAGTGGACTTCCGCCTAGCGAGCATCGTCACGCCAAAGGCGTTCAAGCACTGCATCATGCAGCGATTGTGCGGCAGCGCAGCAGCAGCACAGCTGTCCTGCAGGCAGCTTGACCAGCTGTACTGCATGGTCAGTTACTTGTCCGAGGTAGCGCTGCTAGAGTACCAACTGCTGCCAGTGCAGCCGAGCAAGTTGGCAGCAGCAGCATTCGGATACGCGCACGTGATACTAGGTATCCCGTTAAGCGTAGAGACGCTGCAGCAGCTAACACAGCACAGCGCAGAGGAGATTGCGCGGCCTATGGAGTACATGTGTGCGCTACACGCGACACTTAGCACAGCATTACAGCTCGGCAGACCGTATGCAGTGACAGTGAAGTATTGCGACCCGCAGGTTTGCAGCGTAGCAGCAATGCAGCCGGTAGTTAGCTCAGGAGATGCACGGGTGGAGAAGGGCTGGTGAAATCGCAGCAACTGGCAGGAGTACAGGCTGCTGCGCGGTTGCATAGCAGCTGCAGCGACGCCGCTGTTGCTACAGCAGGAGCAGAGGCAGAAGCAGGGCTGGTTGCAGTAGCTGTCATGACAGCTGGTCAGCCAGCAGCATCTGCTGCAGCAGTGCAGCTGCCGCAACAGCAGCAGCAGCTGCCAGGTTGCAAGCTAGCAGCAGGCATTGTCAGCACAGCAGTCGTAGTCACTGCCTGGCAGTGTAGTATGCCACAGGCCACTACAGGTTGGCAGGAATGAACAGGCGGGGTTCCTGGCTTTTGCCTGCACTGGCAGCGCCTTTGTGAGCGCCTTTGTGAGTGCACTGTCTTTGTGAGTGCACTGTCCTACTATGTGTGTGCAATCCTACTATGTGTGTGAGGTCCTACTGCGAGTGTGCAATCCTACTATGTGTGTGAGGTCCTACTGCGAGTGTGCAATCCTACTATGTGTGTGCACACAAAGACATATGCTGTTACTTATTATGTTGGTTTTGTGTTATTTTACTGTTTGGTTTACTATGTGGGCTGATACGCATGCAGTCACTGCACCTGAGTGTGCGGTGGTTTACTATCAACAGCAATGCTGCATTTCTGCAGTTCGGCTCATTACGAACGACACACTGCTGATGGCAATGACACAGCAGTGCAGCAGCTTGCATATGGTGGGAGCTTGTACGGATACATGCTGTCGCCGCTTTTACGGCTGCCCTCGACACACTATGCTGCTAGTCTAGCCTACATGGTTTATGAGCTGCCATGCTTTTTGCTGCTGCAGCATGTGTGTGGCAAGCAACTGGTTGTCTGTTGTTGTGTGCTCTGGTTGTCGGCTGCTTGTTGCGTGCTGGTTTGTTCCTTCACAAGCGTTGTGGCGTGAGCGCCCAGCATAGCACAGGAGCATAGTAGACTACTTCACAGTCTGACTGATTCAAGCTCGCACTGTTTGGTCTTGTGACGTCAGCGTTCGCCAGTGCTGTGCTGAGCTACCTGACTGCTGATGTATGCAAACCAGGCCCGTTGCGTGCTGTGAGTTGAACGCTGCGCAGTCCGGCTGTTGACATTCTACAGAACTGCATACTGTGCCATGTCTTTACACACGCGTGGAAGCCATGCCTTTGACTAGCAACTGCGACTTGTATGAGTTCAGGCTGTGGTGTTGCGTCCGCTGTGATGCTGCGTTTGCGGTTCATCCCTTTGAAACCTTCACAGAGTAAGGTGGAGTTTGCATGTGTGTATCAACCGTTGTCGGGCTCACACGCTTGTTATATAACAAGCAGTTATATCTGTGACAATCCTGACATTGCAAGAAACAGATCTTGCAGTGTGCATTGTGCCCATCTGCAACTGCCTGATTCATTGATATTATGTAGGATTATGGACGGCTTCTGCCTGATCTTGGTATGGTTGCACTTACTTGCTCGTATGTGCTCGCTATGTGTTCATGGTTGCATCCCTTTATGTATGACGGCATACGCCGTCTGCAGCACTCAATGAGCATGCTGTCAAGGGCTGTTTCTGTGTTTGGCTGTGTTGAGTTTGCCTTGCAAGCAGTTTTGAAGTCTGCATGCGTAATGTGATTCAGTGTATGCATCGACAGAGCACGTCGCATACGCAGCCTTTGCTTCGTGTTCGATTGTTAACAGCAGCAGGTGCCTGAACTTCAAGACAGCCGTTGGCTGTTACATTGGCACACATTGTTGGTTGGTTGGTGTGGTTCGGTTTACAGCTGTGCAGGCCACCATTCACGGCCTCACGCTGTTATATGTATTAGTCAGGGTCACATGCCTAAGTGTTGAGCATTGCCGTCTGCAGTTTCACAAGCATGGCAGCAAATGAAGCAGCAATGGGCTGCCAATGTTGTGATAGTTGGTGATGGTTTCATTGCGCTGAGATCAGCAGGACTCTGATCACATCAAGCTGACGTTGTCACTACCATTGCACAGTTCCAAGGTTCTGTGGGTTTCTTCTGCACACGGGGTCCGCTTTCATTGCAATAGTACGATTTTTTTTAATTGGTAGCAGCTGCTTGACAAATTGCACGCAGCGGCCATTTGAGAAGGTTCTGCCTTACTACAGCGCCTGGCATGCAGTGTTACGTGGGACAGTTTGTTGCAGGCACCATGCATGCAGTGAGCATATGGTGTCGCTGTTGTGCTGCTGTGTTTACAGCGGCACGATGCAGATGCAATGGCCAGCTGAGGATTGACTTGTGCTGGGGCATCTGTTGTACACCTGTTGATGCAGGCATGCCTCGTGTGAACGGTCGTTGCATGCGTTTGAAGTAGGTTCTTCTGTCAGTTGATGTCACTTGCTGCGTAGCTTGCACTACAGTGCTTTCCTGAACATTTGATTAGCGCAATGACAGCAATTCTTTTGTTGAGTGCCAGCTGTGCTGTTCTTGCGGTGGTATTGCGTCGCAGCATGCTGCACCAACTTGTTGTCTTGATTGCGGTGCGTGTAGACTAGTGCCTCACGCACAAAACTGATGCTCTCTTTTGTTCCCTTTGTCTGTCCTAGTGCTGCTCTTGAGGTGGTAGTGCCTCGGAGACATTTGTGCTCGTTTGGTTCTGTTCATCTATGTCGCGGCTGTGATCTGCCGATAAGCAGTCTACAGCTGTATGATCAGAACACTGACGGTTGGGAGGAGTATCAGCTATCCAGCAGCAATGATTGCGTGCAATGCTGGCTGCGTTTTGTTCACGTGCCTGCCAGTTCCCGCTCTTCCCAATAGAGTGGGTGTTTGGATTTACAGAGCATACCTCGTATCTGCTTGCTGTGTAGCGTGCATTGACAGTTTGATCAGCAGCGACGTATGTCCAATCTGCATACAGCACCTGCTAGCGTCCAACGGTACGTACTACTGCACGAATACGTGCTGCTGTCTGCATGAACTCTAGAGCCGTTTTGGTGCTTGAACTGGTCAAAGTAGTTCGATTGGAGCTCCACATGGATAGTTTGACCAGAGTTTGACTTTGGTAGTTTGACCGGGAGTTTGACTGTGATAGTTTGATCAACAGGGGTGGCACCTTGCACCATGCCTCTGCAGTTGCATGTCTTGCTTGAATCAACGGTTACGCATATGATAGTGATTGATGCAAGTCGGCAAATGGTTGTCTCATTCTAGTTTGTCCTTTGCACGTCAGCTGGTCTACAGCAGTGAATCAGCATACGAGATTGCAGCACACATTGCTGCCAACGCCTGCATTGCAACCTAAAGTCACAACTGGCAAGCGCCGCGATTCAGTGAGTCATCTCTGACTGCTGCATACAGGGGTGCCTTAGATTGCATGCCTTTGCAGAACTGGTTATGCGCACTGTTTGCTTCTGCATTAGAGTGGAATCACTGACGATTCAATAGCTTGTGGGGTTGGGAACAGAATGGTGTGTGAATGGCAGCAGCTTGCATGACACAACTCTTAAGTCGCCAGCCCAGACAGCTCACATGAATGGGTGCCCGTAGCCCAGCGGCTATGCAGTGCATCAATGTGCATCATGATTGTTGCTGAGTGCTTGGACTCGTCTTGCAGTCTGGGTGTTTCGCGTGGCTGCCGGCAGCTCTCAATGTTGACTGATTGCTGCTGCTGACGCCAGTGTGTCATGCCAGCATGACGCCAGTCTGTCATGTCATGTCTGGATGTCATGACGCTTGTTTGCTGAAGTCTGCCAAGAGCCAGAGACAGGCCTCTGCTGTGTGAGCTGACAGTGGCTGCTGAGCGATCTTCAAGACCGTTCGTGAGACTCGGTGGCTAGGGCATGTCTGGGACATGCTTCGATGATTGGAGGGTGGGGTCGGTGGCTAGCAGCAGCTGCTTGTGCTGTGAAACAGCTGCAGTTGAACGCATTCGTCTCTTGTGACACTCTTCTGGTTGAGTTGCATGCTGGGCCAGGGGATAGGCCAGCAGCCGCATTGCCAGTGCTGCTAGCAGCTTGGATGGTTGTTGGCAGTACCTGCATGCATGAGCGCAGCCGATTTCTGTGATGCCAGTACCGTTCCCTTGCATGTGAGCTGGTGTTGCCGTGCAAATGTGTGCAGTCACTCACTGAGTGCAAAGTTTGCAGTGACTGCAGTCACTCTTTTCTGTGACCTGCGAGCTTGCTGCAACGGCATATCTTGCGGGTGATGGGTTGAATATGGTTTGAATTATGTGCGCTGGCGTTGCGTGCTTGCTAGGTCCAGCAAAGGAATGGTTGCGGCTGACAGCTTGCTGTGTTTTGTGTTTTGCGTTTGCGCGTACAATCATGCCGCGTAAAGCAGGGTATGCACTGCCAGTGGGGCTGATGATCCGTTGGGTCCAGCAAAGGAATGGTCTGCTGCCATATCGCCACGATTGCCACTGTCTGACTGGTATCATTCATGTGACATCAGCCCCACAGGCATGTAAGCCCTACATTACATGCCTGTGGGGCTGATGTCACATGGACTCAGCAAGAAATGGCTGTAGCCGACAGCTGTCGCTGCTTTTGGCAGTGCTTGCGTCTGTGGTTATGCCATGTGGAGCAGTGTCCGCACTGCCATTGGGGCTGATGTTCCCTTGGGTCCAGCAAAGGAATTGTCTGCTGCCATATCGCCACGATTGCCGCTGTCTGACTGGTATCACCCTACTACATGCATGTGGTGCTGATGTTACCTGGACTCAGCACAGAGATGGCTGAGCCACCAGCTGTTGCTGCTTTTAGCAGTGCTTGCGTCTGTGGTTATGCCATGTGAAGCAGTGTCCGCACTGCTAGTAGGGTTGATGTTACCTTGGGTCCAGCAAAGGAATTGCTTGCTGCTTGGGGCTCCTGATTTGCTTGTGTGCCAATGTCACATTGTGTGCCAAACGGTTTGGCAGTGTTTGTGTGATCTGGGTGTGTGGGTGTGGGCAACTGTGGGGGTTGAGGTTGGGGAGTGGGGACGCTGGCTCTGTATGTGTTGCATCCCAAGGCACGACACAACGTTGGCACTGTGTCCGACGCAGCTTTGGAAGCTGTTGCAGTGCTCCAGTGGGGCGCGGGGCCGATGGCGTTGATGCTATGCCGATGGCTTGATGTAACATGATGGTGATGAAAAGCTGTTACAATGCTCCTCTGTGTCGCAGAGGTCTGACTGCTACGCCGTATGGCATACCAGGCCCTCACGGTGATGCAGATATTGACCGCTGCTTCAACCTGGGATACACCTTCAACCTGAGATAAATATGTGCGTTGTACCGCTCAGCGGACAAGCCAAACACACACCAACGGCTGTGGTTACAAAAGCGACGGCCAGAAATTTTGCGACATCATCATCATCATCATCATCATCATCATCATCATCATCATCATCATCATCATCATCATCATCATCATCAAATTACCAGATCAAGCCATAGCATCAAATTTTGCGACATGTGGCATCCCAATGTACACCACACCGATCAAAGCAGCTATGAAAAGTTCTTTGCCAAGAACTCGTCGTACATTATCAACAAACCAACAGCCTCTCTCAGTAGCAGCTTCTGCTCTAGCCGGCCGCGCACAGCTGTCTGCAGCCGTGGACTACCCGCCACTGCCACAGCATCTGCAACCGCACTTTGACTTGCACTTGCTGTACTGCTAGCATGCCTTGACGGATCAGGCCTCCACTGCTGCTGCTGCCTTGTTTGATCTAGCAGCGGTAGCTCTCCTGCTGCCACCGGCACACTAAAATCGCTGCTGCTGCTGCTGCTGCTGCTGCTGCTGGATCTGCTGCCACGGCTGCTGCTGCTCGCCGCTATCTCTGCTGCTTGCTGCAGCAGCTGCTCATCAGCTGCTGCAGATGACGGCAGCCGCGCCAGTTGTTGAAGCAGCAGCTGCTGCAACTGCTGTATCGCTGCTCGCTCCTGGGGCACCTGCGGCGACAGAGTGAGGGGTAGACTATATTTTTGAGGTAATGAAAACATTGGACGGCTCAGCGTAGCTGCCCACCTGTCTGAGGATCTAGGAGGAACACATGTCAACTGGCGCAGCAACAGCAACAACATTTTTGGCATCATGCCTTCAAGAATGCCTTCAAGCCTTGATTTCGCGCACCTGCTGAGAATTCAGGGGCTCAGGGTCAGGCCTGCCTGCAGGTGTCCAAGGTTGCGTGGCAGCATCCATCCAGCCACACACCAGCATAGCGACTGGGAGTGTGACTGCACCATGGTGTCCAGCCGGCAATAATTGAATGCATGTGGCACGGTCAACGGCTGATACAACGCACCTGCTTAGGGTTCAAAGGCTCTGGGTCAGGCCTGCCTGCAGGTGTCCAAGGTTGCTGCCGCAGTATCCATCGACCCACACAAAAGCATATGGTCGTACATAACTTTGCGCACCTGCTTGGGGTTCAGGGGCTCCGGGTCAGGCCTGCCGGCAGGTTGTGTAGCAGCATCCATCCAGCCACACAACGGCATAGGGACTGGGGAGTTTGCCTGCACCCTACCCCTGCTGTCCAGCCGGCTCATGTCAGTGTCTATGGCACACTCAACGTACCAAACACACCATCGACTGTCATATCAGTGATGATGGTCAAGGCTTAATCTCGCGCACCTGCTTAGGGTTCAGGGGCTCTGCGTCAGGCCTGCCGGCAGGTGTCCAAGGCTGCGTAGCAGCATCCATCCAGCCGAACAGGCCCCCTCCTGACGATCCACTGCTGCTGCTGCTGTTACGGCCACTGGCTGCAGCCTGAGGGCACGCAACAGGCATTGACAGCAGCGCAGACCTGCGGCGCGCCAGGCGTAGCTGCTGCTCTGGTGTGAGGGGTGTGCTGTGGGGCTGCGGCTGGATGTCACCTGTTGAGAGGTCGCCTATGAAGTAGACAGCCTGCACATCAGCAGCAGAACAATCGTAGTTGAGATATTGCTCAGCGTCGACAAATGGTGGTGCTCTGGTGTGAGTGGCATGCTGTGGCTCTGCCGCTTGATGTCACGATTCGACAGGTCACCGACAGGCGGCCTGTCGGAAGGTGACATCCAGCCTGTTTGATTGGAGCATGTAGAGTATTGTGACGTAATGCTTGCAGGCTGTCCACCTCATCAGCAGCAGGACAAGCACATAAGCAACATAATAGCAGCACCAAAACAACACAGAAGCAGCAGGGCAGTCCTAGCTGACACTTTGCTCGGCGTCGACAGCTGGTGATGCACCGCACCAGTTACATTATTGAAACTCAAACAACACATGGCCTGGGTAGTAAGCAGCACCACAATGCATGGCCGGCACACAGCATATCAGCATGCTTTTCAGTCAACTGCTGCTTGCTGCTACTTGGAATCAACATGATGTGCATCACCTGAAGCCAAAGGCAACACTCATGAAAATCTGAAGCCACGCGAAGCGGCAACGCGTAAGTTTATGTAAATAGCCACCCTCTGCGCTGTGTCAAAGTACCTACACAAGCTTGTCCAAGGTTTCGCATACCTGCAGCAGCGAAACTGGGTTCAGCCCCGGCAAAGGCTCTTGCTCATCCAGCGAGCTGCTGCTGCTGCTGCTGCTGCCTGCTGTGCTGCGTGGTTCGCCACTGCTGGTGAAGTGCACGCGGTCGCATGGGTTGCCTGGCAAGTGACAGCAGCAAACGGCGGCAGAATTGTCCTCAATAGGCGTGCAAAGTGCAGCATGCCGCAGCTCCCACCAGGGACCACACAGCCGCCGTAACGCAAGCGCTCTGCACCATGCATTAGGGTTGCGCCAGGACACCATGTGCTACACACTACACAAACAGCCGGAATAATTAGTACGGTCGCATGGGTTACTGGCAAGCAGCGGCAGTAGCAAACGGCAGCACATTGTTGCTCAACTGGTGTGCGACAGAACAGCAGATGGGTTGCCTGGCAAGCAGCGGCAGCGGCAATTGGCAGCAAAGTGTTGCTTAACTGATGTGTGCGACAGAACAGCAGATCAGCAACTGCTGGTGAAGTGCACACGGTCGCATGGGTTGCCTGCTAAGCAGCGGCAGCAGCAAACGGCAGCTCATCATCACAAGTTACACATTCAAGCCTAAGCAATTGGCAGAGGGTTGTTGCTCAACTGGTGTGCGACAAGACAGCAAACAGTGCACAGAGTCGCATGGGTTTCCTGGCAGCAGCGGCAGCAGCACATGGCAGCAAGTTGTTGCTCCAGTCTAGTGTGCAACAGAACAGCAGGTAAGCAAGCGCTGCCAGTAGAGCCTCAGCACTGCAGCAATGCTGAAGCTAGAGAGCGCAGCAGCAGCAAAGTCGGCAACGTGAAGTGCACACGAACGCATGGGTTGCCTGGTGAGCAGCGGCAGCAGCACATGGCAGCAAATTTTGTTGCTCAAGTCTGGTGTGCAGCAGAACAGCAGGTGCGTTGCCTGGCAAGCAGCGGCAGCAGAAGACGGCAGCACATTGTTGCTCAAGTCCTGTGTGCGGCAGGACAACAGATGGGTTGCCTGGTGAGCAGCGGCAGCAGCGAATGGCAGCAAGTTTTCGCTCGAGTCTGGTGTGTCAAGTGCAGCATGCAGCAGCTCCCAGCAGGGATCACACAGCTGCAGTCACGCAAACGCTCTGCACTAGGGTCGCGCCAGGATACCATTTGCAACACACAACACAAACAGCCGTGGTACTGTGAAGTCTCCCCCGTAACTCACACGTGTCAATACCACCAGGCGCTGCAGCAGCCTGAGCATAGGATGTTAGGCTGAAACCCGCCCAAAGCTTGTTACAAAGCTTGTTACTTTGCAATGTACGAGCGCCAGTCAAAGCCTGCACCCCATGTCGCCACATGTGCATACTCACCAGAGACTATGAAGCCGTAGTCGCGAAAGCACTCCGCGTTGGGCTTTGTAGCACCATACGATATAGTGAGCTCCTCGCCAGCAGACAGCGGCTGCAGCGACTGCAGCTGAAAGCTGCATACAGCAGCAGCAGCAGCAGCAGCAGCAGCAAGTTTGACGTCAATCCAACAGACAGCGGCTGCAGCGACTGCAGCTGAAAGCTGCGCACAGCAGCAGCAGCAGTGACGTCGGCGGCAATGCAAAAACATAACACAGCATGTGAAGCTATTGATTGAAGCGTTGATGCTATGGCTTAATGGGCAACATGATGATGATGACAGCATGTGAAGCACCAGCATGAGAGACACGATTAAGATGAATTTGTTGGCAACTTGAGTTTCAGCGATGATCTACAGCTGCTGGACTCAATCATGCTAACAGTAGGACAGCAATTGCAGAAGCGACCAGCAGCAACTTCCCGCCCTTCATGCGGCGTGCACATTCTGCTGTCCTTGCTCTCCTACAGACCGTGCTTTTACGTGAGGTGGCTAAAGCATGCATTGCAGCAGTGTCACTGTTGGGTTGACCTGCCCATGCACAGTGAGGTGGGCAAGAAGTTAAGCAGCGGCCCGTTTGAAGGCAATTTGATATTGTGATTGGCTACAGCTATTTGTGCCGTGCAGTTCAGACTATACAGGTTGCAGGGTGGCTAGCATTGTTTGCAGTGGCCTCACTGTTTGGTGTCCCTGGCCATGCAGAAGGTGCTGTTGTTGTCGAAGCTGTGGTTGGCTAGGTCAGCGTACGGCACCATCAGCGTGAGGCACTCGCCAGCCATGTCCTCTGCAGCAGCAGCAGTGCAGCAGCAGCAGTGCAGCAGCAGCAGCAGCTCGTTGGATGCACACCAACTCAATCAAGGCACATCTACATTGGCTTCGCCACCCTCCTACCCAACAGCAACCACACACCTAATAATAGTAGAAACGGTAAAAATCAATAAGCCCACCTGAGAACGTCCTGCTGCGCACCATGCTGATGGCCCGCAGGCTGTCAGCCAGGCTGCTGCTCAGGCCCCGACTGTGCATTGGTGACACCAAACCAGGCACATCTGCGATGGTTGCATAACCCTGCTACCTAATCATAAACCTCCTACCTGATAATGATGATACTAGGGTTAATCAATGATAGAAGCCAACCCTCTTACCTGAGAACGTCCTGCTGCGCACCATGCTGATTGCCCACAGGCTCTCAGCCAGGCTGCTGCTCAGGCCCAGAGGCCCCAGGCTGCCACTTTTGTAGTGCAGGTACTTGCCGTGCAGGTAGGCCGCCCAGTCAGCTTGTACTGCTGCCTCCGCCTGCAACGCACAACATAGGCAGTACAACACACAATGTAGGCAGTACAACACACCACTTGGGCAGTACATGTGCAGGTACCTGCCGTGTAGGTAGGCCGCCCAGTCAGCTTGTACTGCAGCTTCCGCCTGCAGCACACAAAATAGGCAGTACAATAACTGAAACCTGCCGAGGGGGTCAATACGGCCCAGACCAACTTGTCACTATCCTCTCTCAAACAGGTTTTACTTTTCTTATCCCTCTGCAGCAGTGGTGATGCCTTGCAGTGGCATTCAGCACATGATTGCAGGCACACCAACAGCTGCTTCCTGCACGGACATTCAACAAGGACAATCAACAAATCTTCAGCCTCAGTGGGGTGCGGGGCCGATGGCGTTAATAATAATCAATCCTTGTAAGCCATACCTTTCGGCATCGGCAACCGCGCCTCACCCACTGGGGAGGCGGAAAGCAGACTGATTATTCTCTCTATTTTCGGTGTAAGGTAGACCACCCAGACCCTTACACCCCTTCCTAGGCAGCATGTGGGAATCACCCCATACGGTGGACTGCATACCTAGCAGGGCCGGTGTGTATATAGCCAGCAATCGACGGAGTCCTGCGGAGAGTCGCGAGGACATTAGCAGCATCCTTCCTTCGGCTTTCGCCGACTGTATCCCTGAGTCCAGAGACATACTGCTTAGGCTCAGAATCGAACCTGCAACCTTTCGGCCACTGTTCGTCCGTCATCACCACTGCGCCACGTGTTTAACGTCCCGCCGCAGCAGCGCAAGGTAGGCGCTCCATAGCGGCAAGCTGCCCTGCTTTGCTGCAAGCTGCTTCACATACTTGCAGGCACTCCAACAGCTGCTGCATTTGCAGCAAATGCAACCAACAAGGACAACCAACAAGGACAACCGGCAAAGCTAACCAACAACCACAGCTGCTCACCATGAGCCTAGGCAGCTGCAGCTCTGCTGCCTCCTGCCTGTTGTAGTTGAGCAGGCAGCACATGTCGCGCTCCTGAGGCAGCAGCGACAGGTAGGCGCTCCACAGCGGCAGGCTGCCCTGCTTTGCTGCGAGCTGTTTCACATACTTCAGGCACACCAACAGCTGCTTCCTGCAAGGGCAACCAACTAAGACAACCAACCAACAAAGACAACCAACAAGGGCAACCAACAACCACAGCTGCTCACCACAAGCCCTGGCAGCTGCAGCTCTGCTACGTCCTGCATGTTGTAGTTGAGCAGGCAGCACATGTCGCGCTCCTGCGGCAGAGAGGTAAGCGCTCCATAGCGGCAAGCTGCCCTGGGCGCTGCCAGCTGCTTCCCATACTTGCAGGCACACCAACAGCTGCTCCCTGCAAGGACAACCAACAAGGACAACCAACAAGGCAACCGACAAAGACAACCAACAGCCATTGCTGCTTACCACAAGCCCAGGCAGCTGCAGCTCTGCTGCCTCCTGCCTGTTGTAGTTAAGCAGGCAGCACATGTCGCGCTCCTGAGGCAGCAGCGCAAGGTAGGCGCTCCACAGCGGCAAGCTGCCCTGCTTTGCTGCGAGCTGCTTTACATACAGCAGCCATGCGGCCATGCGGATGTCCCAGCGAGCATCTCCTGCAGGACCACCACATGTACAGTGTTGCACGGCATCAACAGTGTTGGTTACTGAGCAGAACTGTGCGTTTTTTAGAGACAGGAAGATGCTCGCGTTGTTGGTTTTGGCCACAGCACCCAAGACAACAGCTTGCAGGACAGATGCTGACATGAGCGCTTGCTGCTGCTGGTAGCGAAGTCCCCAGATTGCAGCCACTGCCACACCGCTGCAGTCTTTACAATGTTCAGTTTTGTTCAGAAGAAAAGCCTTATAAAAGGAATCCTACTTGCTGTTACCTTGCAGGAACTCCAACAGCAGCTCTGGCAGCTCTCCATTTGCCTCCTGCCATCTCCTGTGTGCTCTGTCACTGTAGATGCTGATCGAACCCACGGGGTCGTCCGCTATAATAAGAGCGTTCTGCAAGGGCACTGAAACCAGCGGCTCTCTAGCAGATGCGATGTCCCTGCTCACAATCAGGCCCCTGCCGAGTGGTGTTGTGCCTACTGCTGTTGCTACTGTGGCGCCAGCTGCCCGTGCCAGTTGTTCATACACGTCACCGCTTTGCGTGACAGGTTTCACTAGTGCCTGAGAAGCTGCTTTAACAGGTTGCGGGGCGAATGCGCGAGCAGATGGTCTGAACGGGAGGGTTTGCTGCAAAGGACGACCCGAGCTAAGTGTTCGCTGCTGCTGCATGATGAGCATTACGTTGGACTATAACATTGGCTCTTATAAGTTACAACAACGCGTCACGGATGTAAGCACAGGAACCACCCCGCTTAGTGCTGTACAGCAGCAGCTGACCCAAGGTATGCTTGAAGAACGCGTCCGTGCCAACAAAGTTCCGGACGAACGACAACTGAAAGCACTATTCATACCTTGGCTGCTCACTGCAGGCTGTGAAGCCAGCAATGCTGACTGGGACTGCAACACAACAGGGGTTTGGGTATCATTGCAGCAGGTTTTGAATGTCAAGCTCAGCCTGATGCTCCCAGCCACGCCGGCCAAGATTTGCCAGCCGAACAACAAGCACTTGATATGCATCGGGTACCATCCTGGGTGCCGCTCAACTCTGATCATGGCTGGCAACCGCAACTGTATGGACCCCCCACCAGTATGCCAACAACGTGTGGCATTGCCTATGCCCACAACAAGACCAAGCAACCACCCAACTACCCGAGCATTGCAATTTAAACACGCTGCGGCAGGGTGATGAATCACCGTGATCATAGCCACTGCCAGAAGTAGAAGAGGATGGCAGTGTTCCCTGCAGTTGCAGCCAAAGTGCATGGCACAGACGCAATGCTACAAACAGCTGCAACCGAGCCCTACCCACGCACCACTGAATCGGCTGAATCTGCCACCCACGCTGCACTCACACAGCGGCTAGCAGCCTATTCTGATCAGTGCATGCAGTGTCACCTTTCACCACCTTAGCATCAGCAGTCATATGCTGATGGTGACACGCATAACAGCAGTGCATGCAAGCAGAAAGCATAACGCAATATGCTGCCTATGCGCGACCGCACCTCAAATCAGCAACTTTCTAGCAACTACTACCCAACTTGCAAATGCCGATGTACACTTCACAAGTATCACTGCTGCTGCTGCTGCTTCCTCCCCTGTACCTGGGCTGCTTGCACAACCAGCGGGGCAACAACCTCAACCACCCGTCGCCACTCCCCCACTTGCCACTGCCACTGCATGTTGCTTGTGCTGTTGCAACTGCTGTTGCTGTTGCCGCTGCTGCTGCTCCCGCTCCATCAGGGTCCTGGACCGCCCTTGCCCAGCTGCCTTGATTGCCTCAACACTCGCTGCTGTTGCTGCTGCTGCTGCTACTGCTGCTGCTGTTCCCGCTCCACCAGGTCCTGGATTGCCCTCAGGAAGTCAGCCACAGTGAAGCCCTGCAGCAGCAGCAGCAGCAGCATGCTAACGCACTCAATACAGCTATGGTCACCACAAGAGCAGCAGAGCAATCGTGATTGACACGTCATTCTGCGCGATACCAGCTGCACCTGTCCCGTATGCATGCTTCCGCCAGACGCATCAAGCTGCAGCTGCCGTCACACCCCTATGTCAGCCCCAACCCCAACCCCCAAACCCAACGAAAACCGTACACCGCAGCCCGTACCTGTGCCTGCAGGCCAAACTGGGCCAGGTCCAGCTGCCCCGCTGAATGTCAACAGCTGCTGCTACAACTGCACACCACCAAGCGAAACCTGCTACACACAAGCAACACGATAATAATAAAAAATAATAAAAAATAATAATAGGATATCATCCACACCTGTGCCTGCAGGCCAAACTGAACCAGGTCCAGCTGCCCTGCTGAATTTTGACAGCTGCTGCTGATAGTGCGCCCCACCAAGAGACAACTACACACAAGCAGCACACTACTAGGGATAAAATCTCATCCACACCTGTGCCTGCAGGCCAAACTGGGCCAGGTCCACCTGCCCCGCTGAATGTCGACAGCTGCTGCTGATAGTGCACACCACCAAGAGAAAACTGTAGGCAACCAGCAGACTAACAGTGTTTCCAACCATACCTGTGCCTGCAGGCCGAATTGGGCCAGGTACAGCTGCCCCATCTGCAGTGCGCCACTGAATGTGGACAGCTGCTGCTGATAGTGCGCCCCACCAACCAACAAGAAACTTCACACAAGCAGCAAACTAACAGGACATCAACCATACCTGTGCCTGCAGGCCGAACTGGGCCAGGTCCAGCTGCCCCGTCTGCAGTGCGCCGCTGAATGTGGACAGCTGCTGCTGGAACTGCGGGCTGTGCGCCAAGTCGAGCAGCGCCTGCCTGCTGCGCTGCTCTTCTGGCAAATAGGTAGACAGCCTCTCAAGCACCTACGTATGCAGAAAAGCAGGCAGTCAGAACCCAGTCAAATGAGTCTTTGTGACGGTTCTCCTGTCAGAAGTATGGGAGATGAGCAACACGAGAGGCAGTGCGCCACTAAACGTGGACAGCTGCTGCTGGAACTGCGGGCTGTGTGCCAAGTCCAGCAGGGCCTGCCTGCTGCGCTGCTCCTCTGGTAGATACGTGGACAGCCTCTCAAGCACCTGCATGCAGGCAGGACCCATTCAAAGCAGCCTGTGTGAGGATCTCCTGTCAGAAGTACGGGGGATGACAACATGAGAAGCAGGAAGGCGTTTATATGGCAGAAGTTCTGGAACTGCTGGCTGTGTGCCAACTCCAGCAGGGCCTGCCTGCTGCGCTGCTCCTCTGGCAGGTAGGTAGACAGCCTCTCAGGCATCTGCGTGTGCAGAAGCAAGGTAACAGTAACAGTACGGGCAGAGTGAGATCAGAACAGGCACATGAGAAAGAAGAGGTAGGCGAAGGCCTGTGGGCCAAGTCCACAACAGGGCCTTTTGGCTGTGCTGCTCCCCCTGGTTTATTATACGTGGACAGCCTGTCCAGCACCTACATATGCAGACAGTTAGAGGGCCTGCCTGCTGCGCTGCTCCTCTGGCAAGTAGCTGCAGAGGCTCTCACGCACCTGCATTTGCACGTGGGCAGGCAGTCAAATGTGGGGCAGTCATGTAAAACCAGAGGTATGCATAAGCCTGTGCGCCAAGTCCAGCAGTGCCTGCCTGCTGTGCTGCTCCTCTGGCAAATAGGTAGACAGCCTCTCAAGCACATGTATGTGCAGGCAACACAAGCAAGGTGGCAGTACGGGCAAAGTGCAGTCAGAACAGGCGCAAATACACGGGCATAGGCATAAGCCTGTGGGCCAACTCCAGCAGGGCCTGCCTGCTGCGCTGCTCCTCTGGCAGGTAGGTAGACAGCCTCTCAAGCACCTGCGTGTGCAGGCAAGCGTTACATTGCAGTACAAGCACAGACCCTGCAAAGTGTGTGTGAAAGGAAAAAGCGATTGCTTGATGGCAGCAGTGGCGCGGCCAATTTGGGTTGTGTACCTCCAATTTGGGTTGTGTACCGCGCTTGCAATTACACCCGCTCTTCGCGATTTACGACATGTTGTGACGCATAGCATAGGATTGTGTACCTCGCTAGCAATCACACCCGCCACAGTGGCGCCACAGTGGCGCCACAATGCAAGCGTTTTTTCTCGTGTTTTTTTTTTTGATAAAAAAATGAGATAAAAAACAAATAAAAAAGGAGAATTAACCCAATGCTATGCGTCACAACATGTCGTAAAACGCAAAAGAGTTACATGTCACTGACAGCTCACCTCCGGGTCCTGCAGCAGCGGTGTCAGCACTTCAGGCTTCAACACCTCCTGCAAGCCCGGGCCAGGCGCGACAGCAGTCTCCTGCATCTGCTGCTGCTGACTCTCCCCCCCAAAAAACATGTTACTTTTCAAAAGTAACATGTTGTTGACAGCTCACCTCAGGGTCCTGCAGCAGCGGTGTCAGCACTTCAGGCTTCAACACCTCCTGCAAGCCTGGGCCAGGCGCAACCGCCTTCTCCTGCATCTGCTGCTGCCGCTTTACACATCACCTCAAAATTCAACATGTCACTTTTCAAAACGTCAACATGTTACTGACAGCTCACCTCCGGGTCCTGCAGCAGCGGTGTCAGCACTTCAGGCTTCAGCACTTCCTGCAAGCCTGGGCCAGGGGCCACCGCCATCTCCTGCATCTGCTGCTGCTGCCGCCGCCGTGCCACTGCTGCCATGAGAGCAGCAGCAAGCGAGGCTCCTGGGTCTGACACAGTGCCCGGTGGTGGGCCGCCTGCACCACCAGCCATGCCGCTGCAAGGTCACAGGCAATCAAACAGCAGACAGGGTGTAGGGTCTAGGATTTGAGGTTCGACAAAGTGCCAGTGTGTTCAATCATGTGTTCCTGGGTCTGACACAGTGCGTGGGGGTGGGCCGCCAGCACCACCAGCCATGCTGCTGCAAGTTCACAGGCATCAGAACAGCAGACATGGTTAAGGTTAGCCAGTCGTCCATAAGCGGTGCAGTGCACAGGTGGAGAGAGCAACGCGCATGACTGCCACACATGCCTTTGCTGCCATGAGAGCAGCAGCAAGTGATGCCCCTGGGTCTGACACGGTGCTCGGGGGTGGGCTGCCAGTACTGTCAGCCATGCCGCTGCAACTTCATCAATAGAAGAGCAGCACATGCATTGCTGGTGAGTCAGCTTGATGTATATATACACTGGTTGTCTGTTTGTCTGTGTGGGAGTGGAAACACACATGCAATGTGCCACTGCCGCCATGAGTGCAGCAGCAAGTGATGCTCCTGGGTCTGACACAGTGCCCGGGGGCAGGTCGCCAGCACCGCCAGCCATGCCGCTGCAAGAACACAGGCATTAGGACAGCAGACAGGGCTGAGAGTTTGGCCAGTCATCCATAAGCTTGCAGTGCAGGGGGGGGGGAGAAGAGCAACATGCATGACTGCTATACATGCCACTGCCGCCATGAGAGCAGCAGCAAGTGAGGCTCCTGGGTGTGACACGGTGCCCGGGGGTGGCCCGCCAGCACCGCCAGCCATGCCGCTGCAAGTTCATTGATGGGCGAGCAGCACATGCATTGCTGGTGAGTCAGCTTGATGTGTATATAGACTGTGTTGTCTGTTTGTTTGTGTGGGAGTGGAAACACACATGCAATGTGCCACTGCCGCCATGAGAGCAGCAGCAAGCGGCGCCCTTGAGTCTGAAACAGTGCCCGGGGGTGGGCCGCCACCACCACCAGCCATGCCGCTGCAAGATCACAGGCATTAAAACAGCAGACAGGGTTCAGGTTTGGCCAGTCATTTATTAGCGGTGCAGTGCAGGGGTGAAGAGAGCAACGCGCATGGCTGCAACGCACGTCATTGCCGCCATGAGTGCAGCAGCAAGTGATGCTCCTGGGCCTGATACGGTGCCTGGGGTGGGCCGCCGCCATCACCGCCAGCCATGCCGCTGCAATGTGGCACAGGTATCAGAACAACAGGTGGTCAGATCCAGTCATCACCATCATCACAGCATTGCAGGGGTGGCGAGACAGCAACGCGCATTGCTGCAACGCACGACGTTGCTGCGATCAGCGCAGCAGCAAGCGAGGCTCCTGGGTCTGACACGGTGCCTGGGGCGGGCTGCAAGTACGGCCAGCCATCCTCAACTGAGCAGTGCTGCCAGCTGTGCGGATGCCATCATGGCCCATGATGGTCTGCTGGTCAGGGCCCCATCAGGGCACATGACTGAACATCTTCAGCACAGCGGACGCTACTGGGTAGGCTATGCACCACACACACAGTCTTCTGTTGCCTAAACCCTCCTGTCGCCCTGCACTCGCTTTCTGCTATTGCCCAAACCCCAAACACCCACCTGAGCAGCGCTGCTAGCTGTGCAGGTGCCATGGGCTGCTGGCCAGGGCCCTGGGGCACAAGACTGAACATCTTCAGACACTACTGGGCAGGGCATGTACCACACACACAGAATCTTCTGTTGCCTAAACCCTTCTGTTGCCTTCCGCTGCTGCCCAAAGCCCAAACACCCACCTGAGCAGTGCTGCCAGCTGTGCGGGTGCCATGGGCTGCTGGCCAGGGCCCTGCGGCACCAAGCCAACACTGTCACCTGCCTCCAGGGACGTGCCAGCGCCAGGCGCCCTGCAAGAGCACAGCACAACACCAGATTGTACAAGATGCTTTTATTATTGCTGACGAGAGCTCGAGTTATTGTGGCCGCGCTTGTCTCACAGGCAGCAGTGCACCTTCTGCACAAAGGAGGCGCAGGGGGTCAGGTGCTGAGTGGTGGAAGTTTTGAAAACAGGGTCTGGGCCACCAAGCCCACACTGTCACCTGCCTCTAAGGATGTGCCAGCGCCAGGCGCCCTGCAGGAGCACAACAGCACAACAATCTTGGTTGTTTGACTGAAGTTGTCGTGTGGCTGGCTACAGCTACTGTTGCGTAAGTTGAGACTACTGTTGGCTGTTGCCCGTAAAGATAACAGGAATCAAAGCGTAAGCGCTAGGTCTCCGCAGGAGCACAGCACAACAATAGGTCCTTAGCACAAGGAAGGCACAGGGGGCAGGTGCCAAGCAGTGTAATTTAGAATGCAGGGCCCTGGGGCACCAAGCCCACGCTGTCACCAGCCTACAGCGACGTGCCAGCGCCATGCGCACTGCACGCAATGCAACAGCTAACAAAAGGCCCCTCAGCAGTTCAACAAACCTGAGCACCACAAACACTGCTGCTGCTGCTGCAGCTGCTGCTGCTGCTGCTGCTGCTGCGGAACGACGACAGTGCTGCCCAACTGCATCCATCAGCACACACAGTGACACGTGGCCCCTCAGCAGCGCATCAGAGCTGAGCACTGGCACAGCGCACCACACACACTGCTGCTGCTGCTGCATATCAATGATAGTGCGGCCGAGCTGCTTCAATTTAGCGCTCATAGTGACACGTGGCCCCTCAGCAGCGCATCAGAGCTGAGCACTGGCACAGCACACCACACACACTGCTGCTGCTGCTGCTGCGGAACGACAGCAGTGCCGCCCAACTGCATCCATCAGCACTCACAGTGACACGTGGCCCCTCAGCAGCGCATCAGAGCAGAGCACTGGCAAACCACACCACACACACACTGCTGCTGCTGCTGCTGCGGAACGACAGTAGTGCAGCCTTACTGCAGCGATCAGCACTCACAGTGACACGTGGCCCCTCAGCAGCGCATCACAGCAGAGCACTAAACACAATGCTGCTGCTGCTGCTGCTGCTGCAGATCATTCAATAGTGCCGCCTAACTGCATGAGTTACAATTGCCACCTAACTGCACTCACAGTGACACATGGCCCCTCAGCAGCGCATCAGAGCTGAGCACTGGCACAGCGCACCACAAACACTGCTGCTGCTGCAGAACGACGACAGTGCAGCCGAACTGCATCAATTAGCACTCACAGTGACACGTGGCCCCTCAGCAGCGCATTAGATCTGAGCGCTAAGAACACCGCTGCTGCTGCGGCGGCTGCTGCTGCTGCAGAATGACGACAGTGCGGCCAAGCTGCATGCCAACTCTGAAAGTTCGGCACTCACAGTGACACGTGGCCCCTCAGCAGCGCATCAGAGCTCAGCACCTCCTGCGGCAGGTCTGAGTCAGCACCCTCATCCTCCATGTCAACACCTGCACAACATTGTTATAACACAAAATAACAGCCGGCACCGGCAGCCGCAGCAGTAGCCAGTACGGTTGACAAGTACAAGTACATCCTCGCTGGACTTGAATATAACGGAAACATACCAGGCATGTTTGCCAACACGCCAGCTGCATCTGCTGCTGCTGCTGGCGATCTGCATGTCCTGCATACCCACCCATGGGTGTGTTGATGGCCCTGTTCACCCTCCTGCAGAAGTCGGCATCACCAGCCTCATCGGGCTCCTGCATCCTGCAGGTCACGAAGCCAACAGCAGCAGCAACAAAGACATTCATGAGTAAACCTGGTTAGCATCACCAGGCTCATCAGGCTCCTGCATCCTGCAAGCACACAGCAGCAGCAGCAGCAACCATTCTCGCAGTGCCCTGCTTTCAAGGAGCAGCAGACGCCCAATGCATCCAGAACGTAACAGCTGCTGCGGTTCCTGCATTCATTGTGTTTGCTGCTGTTGCTGCTTCGTCACTCACCAGAACAGCTTGTCCCTGTCTGACTGCTCCTTGAAACGCAGCATGAACACGCGGGGTGGCGCCTTGGCAGGCTGCAGGCAGCAGACAGCCGCATCACCTTGGATGTATACTGTAAGCAGTTGCTGCACTTGACTGATTGGAAGGTGCAGGCGGCATGCATGCAGGGTTGAAAAGCACATACGTGGTGAGTAATGCGTCAAGATCAACAGTAGCTACTGCAAGCTTCAAATCTTATGGCACAATGCACAACACCAACTGCTGTCGCTGCTGCTGCTGATGCACTGCTATCTATCAACGCGCTAACTTGCAGGCACGTGCTGGCTATATACCTTTTCGAACTCTGCCTCATCTGGGAACACGATCTCATCGTATTCGGGTGCATCTGCGTTGCCCGAGTCCCTCCTCTCCCACCATTCCAAGTGCAGTAGCCCATCTTCGGTCTGCAGGCACCCGCCGATCGTGAACAGCACCCATCTCTGGCATAATACGAGTTATTTCATGATAGCTTACCCTGGTTACCCTAAGCAGGCCTTTGCGAGTGTCGGGGGTCACTTTTGTACCGTCCCTCACGAGCAGGCCCACTTTGCCCTCGGTCATCACCCGGGCGCCAGCTGGAACTGGAACACTCATTATGAAATGTTCCTTAGAGAGCTGAGCGCGTGCTCGGGACGCTGTTCAAGCGGGGGGGAACGCAAAGACGTATGCAGCACCGTTGATGGTGTCGTGATGATCAAACAACAGACAGTCAATTACCCACTCCTCTCAAGTAAGCATAACATCAATCCTAGTGCATGCACCAAGCCTCATGAGCAGAAGCCACTCCAGAATACTGGCGAGGTTCAACACAGACCCTGCCTGTCTAACTGTTACATCAAAATTCAAATGCTCCTGGAGCAGCTGGCAGCTGCTTTGCTGCTGTACTGTACGCTACTGCCAAAACTTCTCCGCATTGTAACCGTCTGGCGCAACAGGCACCCTGCCTGTCACCTCCTCGCCTGCTGCTGCGATGCACTCAGCAGACCGCGCTAATGTGGTTGTCCTGTGCAGGAAAGCTTTGTACCCAGGGAGCCCACTGAACGTTGCTGCACTTGGCTGCACACCTTGCAGCACGTGCTGCGTCTGCAGCACTGACAGCAGCTGCAGCATGGTCTGCAGGTATGTGTCGTCCCTCCATAGGCGGAACACGCGCACGCCGCTGTCAGCGCACCTGCAACACAATTGTGATAAGAACAATCAATCAATCACACGTGTTTCTAGCAAGAGAAGGCAACCATAAGGAGGGGTCCACCCTCAAACCACCAGTGGTGGGTACCCAACCAGCTGGCCAAAAGGCTGACGAGCAGGAGCCAGATACGGCAGCAGGGGCCAGATACGGCAAGAACAACAGCATTATATCAGCCAACATGTTATGCCACTGTTGCTGCAGCATGGTCTGCAGGTATGTGTCGTCCCTCCACAGGCGGAACACGCGCACGCCGCTGTCAGCGCACCTGCAGGCCCAACACAGCAAGCAGAGTAGCACCACAGTTCATTTTCTTTCCAGTTGTGGCCGGGGGAGGTTGACTCCTACTGGCTGGCCACACACAACTCAGTTAATCAATTCCGATAGCAGCATATCAACCATGCAATGCACCTGCAAGACCAAGACGACCGGAGAACAGCAGGAAGAGGTGCAGAACAGCAATGTTTCAACTATGCAAATGTTACTGCAGGGAGCCGGTGGTTGCAAACGTGAAGGTGAGTATGTGCTGTCCAGTGCACCTGTTGAATAGTTTGAGGTGCAGTACTGATTGTACATGCTGCTGGTACACCTGAACAAGTAATGCCCTTATGCACCTGCTAACCAGTAACGCGCCTTGGCAGCCTGTTGCCAGCATGTGCAGCTGCAGCAGCAGTACCCACTACCGCTGCGTACCAACAACCAAAGCTGAATTGAAATGCCCAACTATAAGCAGCCGAACCAGCAACACACCTGCTCACAAGCAGCGCCGACTGGCAGCCTGTTGCCAGCATGTGCATCTGCAGCTGCAGACCCGGGCCGCTGCCGCTACACACCAACAATCTAAGCAAACATTATATGCCTAAGCAGTCAAGCCAGCAACGCACCTGCTCACAAGCAGCGCCGACTGGCATCCCGTTGCCAGCATGTGCATCTGCAGTTGCGGCACCCACTGCGGATGCACCCGCTGAGCTGGGCCACGCGCGTTGAAGCCGTACGCCACGTGCACACGGCCTTTCTTGCCCTTGCGCTTTGACCTACACATTGAAAAGAAACATAGATGTTTGAGTGGCTACAGCTACTGCACGCGTCCTTTCTTCCCCTTTGTGCTTGAAAAGTGTGGCAGCAAGCAGACTGCTTTGTGTACGGTACAATACATGTGGCTTACACCGAAAATAGAGAGAATAATCAGTCTGCTTTCCGCCTCCCCAGTGGGTGAGGCGCGGTTGCCGATGCCGAAAGGTATGTCTTACAAGGATTGATTATTATTATGTGGCTTGCTACAGAACAACCAGAGGTAGGCCCCCCCTGAGCTCAACAAGACTTGAATTGCTTTGAATGATCGTGCAGTGCTGCAACAACACTGTGCTGGTTTAAAGCACCCACGGAAACACACATGCATGCCTGTCAGTTTGGCTGTCATGGAGGCGTGTTTGACATTATTGTCTTCAATGACACGGCTGCAGCAGAGCACTTGACAGCCTGCAAGCATGCCCTCACCTGAAAGCAAAAGGGCAGTGATTCTTTACTTCCACTACCTCACGGACATACAGCGTGTGCATTCCTTCACTGCTGCTGCTGCTGCTGTTGCCATTGCCAGTCGTTGTGCCAGAAGCAGCAGCTGGAAGCTGAACTATGCTGCTGCTGCTGCTGTTGTCGTTACTGGCTTCCTGCAGCCCCTGCAGTAGCCGTAGCAGTGCTGCTGCAACTGGCTCAAAGGCTAAGCCACCAGCAGCTGCTGCCCAGGGACCAGCAGCAGCATCAGCATCATCAGCAGCAGCAGACGTGCCGTCATGCAGCTGGCTGCTGCTGGGGGTGTCAGCTGTAACATCAGCTGGTCTACTAGAAAGGGCGGATCCTATCGTTGTGCAGCTGCTACTCACTGCTTGCTCTGCTGCTGCTGCTGCTGCTGCTGCTACATCACTGACGTGAGAATCCTCCGCAGCCAGAGACGCCAACTTGCTGCTGCTGCTGCTGCTGCTGTTTCCAGCAGCTTCACTAGAAGATGCATCACTACCACCTACAGCTGCATCATCCCCCCCTGCCTCTTCGCTACCTGCGTCACCTCGTTCACTGCTGCTGCTGCTGCTGTCAGCCAGGGGTACACCCTTCGCAGGCCTGCTGCCTGTACATACCAGCCTATCAAGCCCCTGCTGCAGCAGCCACTGCAGCGCCTGCTGCTCATCACCTTTTGCTGCTGCCAGCCGTGCTGCTGCCTGCAGGTCCTGCTGCTGCAGGGTCAGCTTGTGCACTATGAGACCGTCAGGGGATGCACCACACCTGCACATACGAAGAATAAAACACAAGTTCAAGAAATGCAGCTTTCAGCTGCGCAGAGCACAGGATGACCAATGAGTGTGCCACAGGCCATGCGATTTGAAGGCGATCTGATTGTCTCAACCATCAGGGGATGCGCCACACCTGCGTATGTAGCAAATTGATTGAATAAAGCAAGCACAGGATGCCCATACAACTTATGGGTCGGTGGCAGACAAATGTGCAGCTATGTATCACCAATTTGAAAAGCAATAGCGTATTGCGACTGGCTACAGCTACTGTTGAGATAAGTTCAGACTATTGTTGACCCTGTTTTGTCGTATTACATGGAAAGCGACGCGTTTCGGGCTCTTCACCCTTCATCAGGCTTCAATCCTGTGAACACGGACAGAATCAACAAATACTCGCCATCAGAAGCACACAACAACAGGGTGCAGGTTTTTGGGTAAGGTCACTGGCCATGTTGCCAGTGGCTCGAACCCTGTACAATACTGCACTGCAAAAGCAAACCATGAGGTCTTGATGATGAGCACAGGGTGAGAGCCACTGGACAGAATCAACAAATACTCGCCATCAGAAGCACACAACAACAGGGTGCAGGTTTTTGGGTGAGGTCACTGGCCATGTTGCCAGTGGCTCGAACCCTGTACAATACTGCACTGCAAAAGCAAACCATGAGGTCTTGATGATGAACACAGGGTGACAGCCACTGGATTGAAGCCTGATGAAGGGTGAAGAGCCCGAAACGCGTCGCTTTCCATGTAATACGACAAAACAGAGTCAGCAATAGTCTGAACTTGTCTCAACAGTAGCTGTAGCCAGTCGCATTACGCTATTGCTTTTCAAATGTGCAGCTATGTATCACCAGGGCATTCCGCAACAGTATGAGTGACTAGAGCTACAACCCAAGGGCAGGAAGCATGCAGACTGAAGAGGGTCTCCGACTGCCAGCATCTGCTCAACGCTTCCTGGTGTGCCAATTCAAGGTGGCACGTTTACAGTGCCACAAGAAGCAAGCAGCAACCACATTACACCACTGAGAACAGCAAAAGCACAGCCAGTTCAAACAAGTCCAATGCAGCATGGTTGCTTGTATCTGTAGCAACATCAAGTACAATCGCCTTCTTTCAGGAGACACGCACCTTGGCAGGCTTTGGGCGCAGCTGTCAATGTCCCATGAAGCTGGAAGCTCTGTGGGGTTCACCACAAACAGACCAACCTGCGTTGGGCGGAAAAAGAGGGATGATTTAGCTTGTTTGATCCTTCAAAAGGGCACTGAAGCACAGTGCAATAACGTCATGCAATATCAGTCGGGTAAGCGCAGAGCATCTGCACACCTGCTGCCCAACACATCTCGTCCAACGCAGCCGCAGGGAAGAGCTGCAGCAGGCAGTGCAGTGCAGCCGCCTCCCCCTGTACAGCTTACCCGTGACACTCTGCCCATGACAGCTATTGCAGTTTGCCATGAACGTCTAACACTGTATTGCTGCGCAACATACCTCTTCTACTGCTGCCTCAGGGAACAGTTGCAGCAAGCAGTGCAGTGCAGCCGCCTCCTGGGCCGTGCCCATCTAAGCTACAGCAGGTTGCCGTCTGCTGCCAAGCGTACCTCTTCTACCGCTGCCTCAGGGAACAGCTGCAGCAGGCAGTGCAGTGCGGCCGCCTCCTGTGCCTTGCCCCATGCCAACTTCACAGGAATGTCACCAGCCAAGCCAACACGGTGGCAGGCTGCCTGCAGATCTGCATTGCAAGCGGCGGCAGACCAACACATGTTATCATGTAACTATGTGGGTTATGTACGGTACCTGTGGTCACTTGCAGAAAGTAGAAAGTGCTGTGCCGTCAGTGCCCCACGCCAACTTGACAGGGATGTCACCAGCCATGCCCACACGGTGGCAAGCAGCTTGTAGATCTGCATTGTGTTGGATAGTGTTCACATAGCAACAGTTGCAGCAACGGCAGCAGACCAACACGTGTTAGTATACCCGCAAATTGATTGGTTTTACTAGAGCAAAATCCAGCACGCAGAGCAATTGTACCCTACTCATTTGCAAAGTTTCCCACCTGCGCCTGTAGGCCCTACTGCTGGCGCCCCTGCTGGCCTGCCTGCTGCAGCACCCTCTGCTGCTGGTACTGGCTGAAGACGACAAACGCTGAACGATACACGCTATCTGTCCAACAAGTAACAGCTTACATCTTCCACAATCATGACCGCCCTGTTTGCGCAATGCTCACCCATATGCCTTTCCTGCGGCTGTTGATCAGAAATTACAACCACAAAAAACGTCTCTCTGCAACTGTGGGCCCTGCTGCTGGCGCCCTGCCATACCTGCTGCAGCACCACTCTGCTGCTAATACTGGCTGAGACGACAAACGCTGGGCATTTACACTATCTGTCAACAAATGACAACATCTTCACAATCGCGAGCCGCCTGTTTGCCGTACTTTCACCTGCCTGCTGCGCGCCACTGCCAATGCAGCGGTGATCAAATGCAACCACAAAACATTCTCTCGGCTGTGAATTTTCTGCTGGCGCCTGCCATTTTAACGCAGCATCCTCTGCTGCTGTGCACTGGCTGGTGACAAACGTAAACGATACACACTAACTCTGTCCAACAAGTAACAGCACACATCTTCCACAATCATGACCGCCCTGTTTACTTGCAATGCTCACCTGCCTGCTGCAGCACCCTCTGCAATGCAGCTGTTGATCAGAAATTACAACCCACAAAAAAACATTCTCTCTGCAACTGTGGGCCCTGCTGCTGGCGCCCCTGCCGGCCTGCCTGCTGCAGCACCCTCTGCTGCTGGCCACTGGCTGACATGATAACGCCAGATGACACGCAGGATTGACTCTCGCCCGATTGAATCTGTCCAACATGTCACAGCACCACACCTACCACAATCATCACCGCTCTGCTTACCTGCAACTTTTGGCCCTGCTGCTGGCGCACCTGCCGGCCTGCCTGCTGTAGCGCCCTCTGCTGCTGGCCACTGGCTGAGGCAACATACGCTAGACGACACGCACGATTGACTTTGTCCAACATGTCACAGCACCACCACCACCACAATCATCACCGCTCTGCTGACCTGCAACTGTGGGCCTTACTGCAGCACCCTCTGCAATGCGGCTGTTGATCAGAGTTAGAACCCACAAGAGTAAAAGGTTCAAGTTCCCACCTGCGACTGTGGGCCCTACTGCTGGCGCCCCTGCCAGCCGGCCTGCTGCAGCACCCTCTGCAATGGGGCGCTTGATCTGAAATTGCCCGCAAATTAACTGGTTGTTCTAGTGCAAGATCCAGCAGCCAGCAGCAAAAGTTCTCACCTGCGACTGTTGGCCCTGCTCCCGGCGCCCCTGCCGGCCTGCCTGCTGCAGCGCCCTCTGCTGCAAGGCGCTCATTGAAGAGCCTCCTAGCCTCCTCATTTCTGGCATCCCTGCTGCTGCTGCTGCTGGCATCAGCTGCTTGTTGCCAGTCATCTGTGCTGCTGCTGCTGCCAGCTGTTGTGAGCAGGTGGAAATACGCAGACAGCAGATGGCTGGCGCCCCTCTGCATGGCGCAAAAACCGCAGCGGCAGCAGCAGCAGCAGCTTGTTCAATGCATGAAACAGCTATCACTTGTCAGATCATCAACAGCACCTGCAAAATGTTTCAGCTGCTGTTGCAGAAACTGCTTGCATCCACCAACTGCTCGCCAGACCACTTCAAAACTCAACTCAACACATTCAGAACAACACATTCAGAACAACTCACCGATCCCGGATGTATGCCCACTAGCTGTGCTGCCTTAGGCTCATGCATGCCTAGCGCCTGCTTCAGCCGCCCTGCAGGTCAACAGTCGGTTACAGCATTGGTCACACGTTCAGTCAAACATGCAGTCACTCGGCCAGCCAGCCTGACGTGTTGCGGCATGGGCGCACGCAGCTGTGCTGCTTTTGGTGGCATGGTGCTGAATAGTACATGTTTGCTGTTATGCAATGACGCTGGTTTTGACAGAGCGCATGACACGACCTGTCACTAGCTGCAAATTCAGGCTGGCTACTGATCAAGTCCAGCTACCCTCCCCTGATGCTCTATTTCATCATTTCTATGATATTATAGAAGTTTTTATAGGTGTAAAAACCTTGTAGCAAAAGTTGCCAAACTTGAAAAGTGACATGCATGGCACACAAGGATTGATTATTATTATGCATGGCACACATGCTGCTGCTGCTGACGTACCTGTGGTGAGCATACCATCATGCAACTCCCGCCACAGCTGAGACTCCTGACGAACATACCTGAGGCAGCAGCAGTAATAGCAGCATTACCAACAGGTAGGGTGAATGCCGAGTTGAGCAGCTTGATGATGGCTTGCCAGCAATGCTGCTGCTGCTGCCACTAACTGTGATGCTGGGCTGTGAACTCAATGTTCGAGCTAGCTACTATCCCATGACGCAGGATCGTTGTTTGGAATTCCAGCGCATCCTTAACCTAATCCAGTGGCATGTTGCATGAACTAGGAGCGTACCGGTAGCTTAGGGCTCCTTGTGTGGAGGCCAGCAGCGAAACAGGTGGCAGTGCCACGTAGCGAGGTTCCTGGCGCAGCTGATCATTGCTTACAGACCTCCAGTATATGTTTGGAACTCTATCCGACTTGTTTCCGTTGTGCGTGTTGTGCTGTGCTGTAGCATTTCGCGGCATCGGAACTTGCATCGTGAGGCAGCATGCAGGCAACCGCAGCACTGCTGGCTGCGACAGTCACTGACTGACGCGAGAACACACAAGTACATGTTGCACGATCAGACGCATGTCACACCACCCGTCCTTGTCAGTGACAGCTGTACTGCTGCTGCCAAACATAACGTAGTGCCGCTGCTGCTGCTGCCACTGCTCCGCATGCACCACAGGCCACCACAGCAGCAAGTGCTGGGCATGCAAACATACACACGCAAGGCGCACACATGATGTGCCGCCGTCTCAAGCCAGCACTGCTTTTTAACCAGGGACATGATGCCTGCACAGTTGGCGGTCGCCTGCCAGCTATAGCCCCAATTAACCATTTGGGCCAGAGACGACAAGTCGATGTGACAAGATGCTTCACAAGCACAAGACACGAAGAGCTTGATCACGCAAGCTGATACCTGCCCTCTGCGCCACAGTAAGGAGCCAACGCTAATTTGCAAAAACCACCCGAGCCATGGCAGGGCGGCTCATCTCATCTGCTCTTTCGCCCCTGCTCCAGCTGCTGCTGCTGCTGCTGCTGCTTCCCCTGCCCCTGCTGCAGCTGCAGCTGCTGCCGCTGCCCCTGCTGCTTTGCCGCTGTTACTGGCCGCACCAACAGCCCTTGCCGTGCACTCTGCACCTGCTGCTGCTGTGGTCCGTCCAGCAGCACGAGCCACACACAGCACTGCACCCTGCCAGGACACCCTTTTGTATGTCTCCGTACCCAGTCACCCCACTGCAATGCTCCTGCTCAGGCGGCGGCTGAGCGGAAACACCCTGCTTGGATATCACCATTGCCCTACTCATCTGCTCTTCCACCCCTGCTCAAGCTGCTGCGGCTGCTTCCCCTGCCCCTGCTGCAGCTGCCGCCGCTGCCCCTGCTGCAGCTGCCGCCGCTGCCCCTGCTGCTTTGCCGCTGCAACTGGTCGCGCTAGCAACCCTTGCCGAGCACTCTGCACCTGCTGCTGCCAACCATCCAATCGCCGCTGCAGCAGCTGCTGCTCTATTATCGCGCGTTCCTGATCACTAAACTGCCGCTCCAGCAAACTCTTCTCATCCTCTTCTTCCGGAGTTCGCACCCGCTGCTCCCGCTCCTGCAGCCGTTGCTCTCGCTGCTCACGTGACAAATCCCGCCAGCCGATCTCTTTGCGCCACGCCCTGTCGGCCTGCTGCTTCTGCTGCTGCAGCTGCTGCTGCTTTTCCGCCAACTGCCAGAGCTCCTGCTGCTGCTGCTTGTTCTGCTGCCACTCTTCGAGCTTGTCTTGCGGGGGCTTGAAAATGACGTATGCCTTCTTCCAGTCTGACAGGCGCCTGTGCAAATTCAAATCAAAAACAGCAGTAGGCAGTGATATGTGATAAGGTGTGATGCAACCTGTAGCGCACGCATGCTTGGCTGTCCAGTATGCGCTGCTTCTTGCCAAAATGGATTGCCAGAAACACAGACACACAGCCTTACTGCGCATTGCTCCACTGCTGTTGGCAACGTCAACCACTGCCAGACACAACTGCGACAGCTGTGGTGTAGTGCAGACACGCACATGCAGCACTGCTTCAAGACCACGCCGCACTTTTAATATATGTGAATCTGCTCTTCAACCCTATATGCTTGCTCACACCTGTAGTGCACGCGCCCCTGGCTGTCTACAATGCGCTGCTTCTTGCCCTGATAGTTGATGGTGGACACAAAAACAAAACAACTACACACACATTCCTACTGTGCACTGCTCCACTGCTGTGATCAACAACCCCTGGCACCATACACGACTGCAACAGCTGTTGAGCAGTGCAGTGCAGACACGCAAAAACGGCTGCTCACACCTGTAGTGCACGCGGCCCTGGCTGTCTACGATGCGCTGCTTCTTGCCCTGATAGTTGATGGTGGACACGCTCTCCACCTGCATGCCGTGCACTGACTCCAGGAAAGCCTTGATCTCAAACTGCCGATGGTTTGCAGGAAACAGCAGGATGTTTGCAGCAAAACAGCATGTTTGCAGGAAGTACGGATGTAAGATTGGGTGTTGCAGGTAAGTGGTAAGGCAACACAGGGGATGTCAAGCCGCAGACAGGCAACAGAGGCTGCTGCTGCATTGCTGTGCTGCAGCAGGTCAGCATGCCCGTGATATATGTAACCTTGGGTTACAGAAATAATTGCAGCCAATCTGAAATGCAGAACTAGGGAACATTCAGGCAGTGTTGCTGCTGCTACCATTGCTGCTGCTGCTACAGTGGCATGCTGTTGCGCTGAACAGCAGCATGCTGGCTACCCCAGACGGCTACACTTCCACTCAGGCAGTCACAGTCTGAATGTATACCTTGTTCACTCGCGGCTCTGTCTTGAAAGCCACCTCTCTAAGCCAGCCACACTCCAGCACCTGCTGTAGCTCAGCCTCGCTGATAGGCAGCATCGTCATCTTTATGTTTGGAAACCATGTCGGCAGCCTGCGCCACATCGTGATGTGCGTTGCGCCTGCAGAGACGCGATCAGCAGAGAACGCACTGGCAGGACAAGCGAGCAGCAGCAGATCTGTACTGTGCGAGTGGCAAGCACAGTCAGCATACGTTCAATTGGAATAAACGAGGAGCCTTCACTTGTCGTCGTTTGCTCGGGCGTTCAAAGCAGGACTCCTGGTGTTACTTGTCAGTGGGCTCAGCTGCCAAAGCCCTCCTGCTGCCGAATGTGACGCACTAGGCAACAAGCTGTCAGGCAGACACAGATGTCGTTTAAATCGGTTTCTTGAGCTTCGCCGGCGCAGCTGTTTGCCTCAGCTGGTGAGCACCCACGTCCTGACTGCTGCTGTTGCTGGCATGCTGGCATGCTGCTGCTGATGCCAGCAGTTGTACGCTGCGTTGCTACTCAACTGAACTGAAAGCAACCTCCACCTCAGTGACAGCCTTATCATTAGATTCTTTCACAAACTGTCTACACAGCTCCTGCATCAGCATAGTGGGTGGCCTGTGGGACCGCCGGTGCCTGTGGCAGCTGGTGCAGTTTCACCACACATGCACCACTGCAGCAGAACTACAGCATGCAGATAGCACCTGGCAAGAAGCTTCTATGCCGTCACATGTCCAGCAGTTGGGTGTGTATACGCCGTAAACAGCACACACAACATATGCTTGCACCATGCTGCTTGCTGCAGGGCTCTACAGGGAGCCGGTGGGAGTTGCAGTGTGATTGCACCAGCGCGACACCAGGGCAGCCCAAAGACATAACACAGCCTGTCACAAGCCTGCAGGGCGGCTTGTCGACAGCAGCAGCAGCAGCAGCATGCACGCCAGCAACCTGAGGGCACACAGCAACACAGCACGCAGCAGCAAACTCAGCAGCAGCTGCTGCTGCAGCAGCAGTGCTAAGTTTGCAGCCAAATGCAGCAGCTGGCGCCACCGGCTGCATAGCTGCAGCAGACGGCAGAATGTCCCACCACAGGCTGCTGCTGCCAGGAGCTTCAGCAGCAGCAGCAGCAGCAGCAGCGGCGGCAGCATTAGTGGACATGCAGCAGCTGGCAGCTCACGTACAGTGACAACAGCAGCAGCAGCAGCAGTGCTGCCAGCTGTCGGAGCTGAGTTTGAAGTCCGTTGTGAGAGGCTGGGCGTTGGCGGTGTCGGGGTGTGTCTGCTGGGTGCAAGCCGGCTGGTGCTGCTAGTGCGTGGTGCCCTGCCGGGAGAGACACTTGTGGCAAAGCTAACCGCAGTGAAGAAAGGTGGATAGTGCTGCTGCTGTTGATGATCATCATCTGCAGGGTGGAAATTTAGGCTGGTCTCTGTCCAGCACTTCTTGAAAGGCCGGAAGCCTGTGTGTGTAGCTGAGTCTTTGTTGTTAGGTGCCAGCCGGCTGGTGCTGCTAGTCTGGGGTGCCCTGCCTGGAGAGACACTTGTGGCGCGGCAAACTGCAGTGAAGAAAGGTGGGTAGTGCCGTTGCTGTTGATGTTTTGCAGACAATAGGCTGGTCAATGATCTGCAGACATTAGGCTGGTCGTTTTCCAGCGTTTCTTGGCGGGACTGTGTGCGTAGCTGAGTGTTGTCAGGTGCCAGCCGGCTGGTGCTGCTGGTGCGTGGTGCCCTGCCTGGAGAGACACTTGTGGCAAAGCTAATGGCAATGAAGAAAGGTGGGTAGTGCTGCTGCTGTTGATGCCATCAGAGTCTGCAAATCTTGCTGTTCTCTGTCAGCACTTCTTAATGTGCGAGGGAACACATAAGTAGCTGAGTGTGTCTTGTAGGCCCCAGCCGGCTGGTGCTGCTGGTGCGGGGTGCTCTGCCTGGGGAGACATTTGTGGTGCGGCTAACTTCAGTGAAAAAGGTGGGTAGTGCTGCTGCTGCTGATGCCATCAGAATCTGCAGATTAGGCTGGTCTATGTCCAGGACTTCATGAAAGGCCCGAAGTGTGTGTGTAGCTGAGTATTTTTGTTGGGTGCCAGCCGGCTGTTTCGTGCTGCTAGTGCGCGGTGCCCTGCCTGGCGACACACTTTTGGCAAAGCTAACTGCAGTGAAGAAAGGTGGATAGTGCTGCTGCTGTTGATAATCTGCAGGCGTTAGGCTGGTCTCTGTTCAGCACGTCTTGGAATGCCGGATTGTAGTTGAGTGTAGCTGCGTGTAGCTGTGTGTAGCTGGGTGTGTCTGTTAGGTGCCAGCCGGCTGGTGCTGCTGGTGCGTGGTGCCCTGCCTGGAGAGACACTAGTAGCTTGGCTAACTGCATTGAACAAAGGTGGGTAGTGCTTTTGAGCGGGGGAAGTTACACGTAGGCCGTTCACCCTCTTAGATGGCATGCAATCTGCTGCCACTAGACTGGTGTATGTCCAGCACTTGTTGAAAGGCCGCAAGCGTGTGTTTGTAACTTGATATGTCTGTTAGGCGCCAGCCGGCTGTGCTGCTGGTGCGTGGTGCTCTGCCTGGCGAGACACTGCTGGCGCGACTGACGGCAGTGAAGAAAGGTGGGTAGTGCGGCTGCTCTTGATGAACATCATCTGCAGTGCAGAAATTAAGGCTCGTCTCTGTCCAGCACTTCTTCAGATGCCGGAAGTGTGTGCTGTAGGTTTGAGTGTTTTTGGGTGCCAGCCGGCTGATGCTGCTGGTGCGAGGAGCGCTGCCTGGAGAGACACTTGTGGCGCGGCTAACAGCAGTGAAGAAAGGCACGGTGGTTGGCTGATGTTGCTGATGTGCTGGCGGTGGTTTTTGCTAGCACATGCACAAACTGCCACAGGCTTTGCAGAATCTGTGAAGATCCGCTGTCTTGCCCCGCAATACAAGCCCTACCAGGCTGGCTGCAACGGTTGCCCAGCACTCACTGCTGCTGCTGCTGTGTCAACTGCAGCTTCTGCTGTGTCAACTGCTGCAGGTTACGCAGAAGTTGTCAAGATCTGCAGCCTCTCCTTCACCTCAACCCAGCCCTGCCAGCCTGCCAGCACTACGGCACTCACTGCTGCTGCTGCCACTGCTGCTGCCGCTGCTGCTGCTGTGTCATTCAACTGGACAGCCTATGAAGAGGGTGTCAAGATCCGCAGTCTCTCCCCGCACCACAACCCGACCCTGCCAGCCTGCCAGCACTACGGTTGCCCCAGCACTCACTGCTGCTGGTGCTGCTGCTGCTGCTGTGACACTTTATGGCACAGGCTATGCACAAGGTGTCAAGATTCGCAGTCTCTCACCGCACCTCAACCCAGCCCTGCCAGCCTGCCAGCACTGCGACACCCACTGCTGCTGCGGCTGCCACTGCTGCTGCTGCTGCTGCTGCAGGCTGTGCAGAAGGTGTCAAGATCCACAGTCTCTCCCCACGCCTCAACTTAGCCCTCCTAGCCTGCCAGCACTACGGCACTTGCGATGGCTGCAAATGATGTTGCTTATTTCAAATGCGTGCATGCCCCCCAACGTGCAACGGCCGTCTGGCACTCACTGCTGCTGCTGCTGCTGCTGCTTCTGCTGCTGCTGTGTCAATATTAATGCCACAGGCTATGCGGCAGGTGTCAAGGTCCGCATTCTCTGCCTGCACCACAGCCCAGCTCTCCCTTCTTGCCAGCACTACGGCACTCACTGCTGCTGCTGTGTCATATGATGCTGCAGGCTATGCAGAAGCTGTCCAGATCCGCAGTCTCTCACCGCACCACAGCCCAGCCCTCCCATCCTGCCAGCACTACGGCACATGTGGCGGCTGCAAATGATCTTGCATGTTACAAATGCGTGCATGCCCCCCAACGTGCAACGGCTATTTGGCACTCACTGCTGCTGCTGCTGCTGCTGTGTCAACTGCTGCAGGCTATGCAGAAGGTGTCAAGATCTGAAGTCTGTCGCCGCACCACAACCCAGCTCTCCCTTCTTGCCAGCACTACGGCACTCACTGCTGCTGGTGCCACTGCTGCTGCTGCTGCTGTGTCAACTACTGCAGGTTATGCAGAAGGTGTCAAGATCCGCAGTCTCTCCCCCCACCTCAACCCAGCCCTGCCGCCTTGCCAGCACTACGGCACCTGCGGCGGCTGCAGCCTTCAAGCCATGCAGTACAGCGCACAGTTACACCACAAAGCACTACATATTGAGCAGTTGCTGCAGCGCGTTGGAAAGTTCAGTGCAGAGGTGGTACAAGCAGCTAGGAGAGAGCCGGTAGCAGCAGAGGGTGGGGGGCAGTACGGGTATCGGAATAAGGTGCAGCTGGCGTTCAGCAGCAGAGTTTGGGTGGAGGATGATGATGTACCATGTACATCTGCAGCAAAGAATGATCAGAAAGGTCATGGCGGGCAGGCAGCAGGACTGTTGCTGGCAGAATCAGAAGGGGCAACACAGGCTGCTCCAGCAGCAACAACAGAAGGCACAGCAGCAGGGGAAGCAGCAGCAGCAGCAGCGGCAGCAGCCGCAGGAGAAGACACAGCAGCAGGAGGAGCCCATCTTGATGCAGCAGCAGCAGCAGCTGGAGTTGCGCGGCCTGGAAGGGTGGTCGGCGGTTGGGGTTTGGGGTTCTACCTGCCAGGCAGCAACTCAGTGGTGATGCCTGTCAAGGAATGCAGCCTGGTGGTGAGTCACTGTCATTATCAGCCGCAGTTGGGTGCTTGTGGGCGTCCTTTTTCAGTTGTGTGGCTAGTTGTATCACCTTGTAGCTGCTGTGCGGCAACTTTGCCGACAAAAGAGTCCAGGCTTACGATGATTCACTAACATTATATGTGTCGGTGGTTGCCTGGTTGTTTGGGGTTCTACCCTCCACATAGCAACTCTGAGATGCCTGTCCAGGACTACAGCCTTGTGTAGGTAAATGCATTTCAACCTGTTCAATGCAGTACGCACAAAGTGCAGCCGCTTTTTATTGTGCACTCCTGAACCCATGTCACACCAGGTTGGTGTTGTGTTGTCCATTGCCGCTCTGGTTTCTGCAGGTTCCCCAAGTGAACCAGCTGATTGCAGCAGTGGCCAAGCTGTGCCAGCAGCAGCAGCTGCAGCCGTACAACGCAGCCACTGGCAGCAGCGTACTTAGGCACCTTATAGTAAGATGCAGCTCAGCAGCAGCAGCAGCAGCAGGTGTGGAGCCAGCAGCAACAGCAGCAACCGCAGCAGCAGAGCTTGAGCCAGTAGCAGCAGCAGGTGTTGAGCCAGCAGCAGCAGCAGCAGCAGAGGCACAGCTACAACTGATGGCTGTGTTGGTGACAACCAGCGGCTGCACATCTGCTGCGTTGCAACCGATTGCTGCTGGCTTGATGGCAGAAGTACCAGGGTTAGTGTCAGTGGTGCATAGCATAGAAGCAGACATTGGAACCGGGATTACTGCTGCTGCTGCTGCTGATCAAGCAGATGATGATGATCCTATGGCAGCTAGCAGCACAGGTGTGAGTAACACCAACAATAACAACAGCGGCCCTCCAGTGGCTAGGCAGCAGAAGAAGGGGCGAGGAAACACACACAAGCAGAAGCAGCAACACAGGCAGCAGAAGGGTGGAAGACAGGGCAAGCAGCAGCAGCAGCAGCGGGGTGCACGTGCGCTTGCTGTGGCGTCCAGCACGGTGCTAGCAGGGGTACCTCATCTAGTGGAGACGTTGAGTGGGTTACAATTCCATGTGTCGCCACATTCCTTCTTCCAAACAAATACAAAGCAGGCAGAGCTGCTGTATCAAGAAGTGCTGCAGGCAGTACAGCAGTACTATGCTGCTGCTGCTGCTACCACTGACGGTGCTAGTTTGGCAGCAGCAAGCACTGCATCCAGCAGCAGCAGCAGCAGCGCAGTGCTGCAGCAGCAGCCCGGTACGCTATCAGGTACTGTACTTGACTTGTACTGTGGTACAGGTACCATCTCGCTCTTGTTAGCCAGCAGACTAGCTGGTATCTGCAGGCGCGTGGTTGGGTTTGACGTATCCGCGTTTGCCATTGCAGATGCACGTGCAAACGCGGCGCGTAACGGCGTTGATAACGTGCAGTTTGTGTGTGGGGATCTGACGCAGCTTGCACAAGGGGAGTTGCTGGGGAGTGGCAACCCTGGCACCACCAGCAGCAGCAGCAGCAGCGGGGGAGGTAAGCCTGACAGCCAGGCTAGGATAGGTAGCTTCGGCAAAGATAGCAACAGAAGCAGCAGCAGCAGCAGCAGCAGCAGCAGTGGTGCCAGCCTGGCTCATCTGCAGCTGCAGCAGCAGCAGCAGCAGGCCTGCCAGCCTGATGTTGTTGTGGTCGATCCTGCAAGGGCAGGCCTCAGCAGGAGTGTGGTGGATCATCTGCTGAGATGCGGTGCTTGGCGCGTTGTGTATGTCAGCTGCAATGCAGCAACACAGGCGAGGGATCTGCAGCTCCTCTGTGGGGGAGCTGCTGCTGCTGCTGCTGCTGCTGGTGATGGTACCAGTGGTGATGGTGGTGCTGGGTGTTTCAGGCTAGTGTCGTGGCGAGGTGTGGATATGTTTCCACAGACAGATCACTTGGAGACAGTAGTGGTGTTAGACAGGTGCTGAGCTGAGCTACGGCACCTTCATTCATGAGGCAGGCGGAGGGTTTTGAATCCAGTGCCTTGCGAGTACGCGCTTCCAGCTTTTGGTACCGGGAGATCCTTGTGCGGTTGTTACGGTGACCTGTTATCATGGAAGCCTTGTCAATGACCAGCTGTCAATGATTGGCGGTTGCAGGTAGACATGTACACCTATGACACCTAGCAGTGGGTGGATCGTCATCTGTCTGTGCCAGCCCTTACGAGAGCTATGTGGCCAACCAGGAGCCTGCCTGTAAGGCTATACATTCTTTATCAACTTCACACAGCAGTGGCAGCAGCCACAGGAGCAACACTAGGGCAACTTCTGCAGGGGTTGGGACGCAAACCCTACACCCCACTTGTTACACCCTGCCCAGCCCTGGCATGCCCTGCATTGCACGTACGGGGCTTGAAAGCATGAAGCTTGTGGCTGTGTGAGCTGCTACCGGCCTGTAAGCACAGGGCCTCATCAGTTTTGCCTACTGTTCATGCACTGGGCAGCATGCAGCACGCTGGTCGCCTCGCCAAGGCCGCAGGCCGTGCTGCCATTCCTGTGGCAGCTGGTGTAGTTACTACTGCTTCGCAGCCAGTGGCACAGGCAGATGCCTACTCGGGCGATGTGCTTTCAAGGAGGAGGATCCAGGTCGGTTGTTTGGGTTAGCATACCCTCAGATGCGCTTCATATACCTTAATTGGCGAGATCGGGTTTACATTGCGTGTTGAGCTGCCTGCATGGTGCGTCCGCGAGTGCTCTGCCCTGGAGCTTCCGTGAGTGCTTTTGTTTCGCCTCCTTTGTTGCTCTGTTCTCGTTTGCAGGACGCTTGGGAGTTCGCTGACCTCTCTGACAAAGAGGTTCTGTTCAAGCCGGAGGAGATCGATGAGGCTCTGGCTTGCCTGACAGGGTGAGCTGCTGTTGCTGTTGGCTGTATCCATGCAAGCCCGGTATGGCCCCTATGGCAGCACACATTGCATGGAACGCGCGGACATAAACTTCACTGGCTCTTAGCGGTAGCTGTGGCACACCCGAGCTTGCAGTGCCACCTCAGCACTTTTGAATGTTCCCTGGTTGTTCCCTTGCAGCAGACTTGCGTTGTTGCCCCACTGTGCATGTGCATACGTTTCTGCGTTTTGCGTCTCCACGCAAGAACTGCTGGTAACCGGGGATGGTGTGCAGACAGATCACGATGGTGCTCACCGTACGCGTCTGTTGGGTCAGGTATGTTCCTCTGCAACGCATGCCGAAATCAGCATCCTTGCAGGATGCCTCAGGCCCCGTGCCCATCTGCAGTGATGAATCACTTACACAGTGACATCAGCAGGTCATAATTTGGTCACACACTGTTGAACTTGCACTGTATCCGCCTCGTAATGGGTGCCTTTCACTTGCAGGAAGCCTCGGGCCCCTACCCCTCATTGAGGAGCTTGACAGTGACATCAGCAGTTCAAAGTTTGGTCAAACGTTCCTGACCTTTGTTGCATGTCCGCCTGCTTGCTGCCTGTCACTTGCAGGAAGCCCCAGGCCCCATACCCCTCAGCAGTGATTGAGGAGCTCGACAGTGACATCAGCAGCGATGGAACAGCAGATGCTGTGCTTGAGCGCGACATGCGCTACTACGCTGGCTCTAGCAGCGTCAGCAGCAACAGCGCAGGACTGCCGCTGGACATGCAGGACCTGTGCACGCTTGCAGGCAGGCTGGTGAGTGCTGTTTGCATGTGTTGAGCAGCTGTGTCGCCTTGCTATGTGCCTGCTGAGATGTTCTGAGATGTGCAAGGGGCATCTGCTACTCACTATGTTGGCTCAGGCGGGGGCAGCTCCAGCGGCAGCAGCAGGATACAGGAGCAGGGTCAGCAGCAGCAGCAGCTGTGCAAGGCTGCCGCTGGGCGTGCAGGGACCTGTGCACACTTGCAGGCAGGCTGGTGAGTGATGTTTGCATCTGTTGAGCAGCTGTGTCGCTTTGCTCCGTAGCTGCTGAGATGTGCAAGGGGCGTTCGCTACTCACTATGCTGGATCAGGCGGCGGCAGGTTCAGCGGCAGCAGCAGGTGTATAGCAGCAGGGTGGGGCGTCAGCAGCAGCATCGCAGGGCTGCCGCTGGACATGCAGGACCTGTGTACACTGGCAGGCAAGCTGGTGAGTTGTGGTTTGTTCTGTTTGGCAGTCGCGCGTCTTCTTCTTTGTAGATCCCGGAATGCCCAAGGGTGCTGGCTCTGAGTTGTGCAAGGGGCATGCGCCGCTGACCATGCTGAGTTCAACCTAACAGACGGCACTAGGGGCAGTGTTAGCATCAGCTTCTTGCAGCAGCAGCAGCAGCATTGCAGGGCTGCTTTTGGAGATTCAGGACGCTGCACACTTGCAGACAGTCTTGCGAGTGCTGTTTTCTGGCGCAAATGTGTACCCTGGTGGGTCAGTGTGTACGTGTGCAATCAGAGCACTGCCAATCTGTAATGGCTGTGTCACAACTGGTGTGGTGCTGTGCATTGCTGCTGCCATGATTGCAGACCACCGTGTGTCTTCTGCTGCTGCTGCTGCTGCTGCTGCTTCTGTCTTTGGCCGCAGCTGAAGTCCCCAGGAGTGCAGCCGCATACATATGACAATGCAACAGCATACTTCAAAAGGGTTGGTTTGATCTGCTGGCCATTGTGCCTTTGCTGCTGCTTTGCCTGCTGCAGCTGAAGTCCCCAGGAGTGCAGCCGCATACACATGACAATGCAACAGCATGCTTCATAAAGTTTGATCTGCTGACCATTGTGCCTTTGCTGCTGCTGTGCCCTGCTGCAGCTGAAGTCTCCAGGAGTGCAGCAGGAGATATTGCTTTACTGCTGCCCTGCTTACTGAGCACCGTGTGTCTCCTGCTGCTGCTGATGCTGATGCTGATGCTGCTGCTGTGTCTTGCTGCAGCTCAAGTCCCCAGGAGTGCAGCAGGAGATCTTGAAGGGGGTTGTGCAAGGGGCATGCGCCGCTGACATGCTGGGACGGGGGCAGTGCTTTGCTTCGCTGCTGCCATGTTTGCCGACCACCGTGTGTCTGCTGCTGCTGCTGCTGCTGTGCTTGTGTAGCTCAAGTCTCCAGGAGTGCAGCAGGAGATCTTGAAGGCTGCCTGCTGTGACCCAGAGGTCTTTGAAATCCTGGCCAGCAAGACAGACCTGGTGAGTGCCATGAAACACATCACCGGGCAGTTATCGTGTGCCCCTGATGAGCCTGTTTGTTGCCAGCAGCACCTGTGTTTGAGATCTGGGTGGCTGCTGCGCTGTTGCTTTGATAACCCTTGTTCTGTGGCAGCTTGCAAAAATAAAATTACTACTGTCAGGCTTTGCAGCAGATGGCCCCACCGGCCCTGGCAACCATGTTGTGCTCTGAATGCTGCTGCTGGCGTGCTCTTACTGTGCTGCTGCTGTGCTGATCTGTTTCCTGCTGCAGCCTCAGTACCTGGAGTCACCAGACTTTGCTGCACCAGGCTTTGCTGCACATGGGAACCTACTAATCATCTGCTGCTGCTGCTGCTGTGCTCGTATTGTGTTGCTTTGATCTGTTGCAGCCTGAGTACCTGGAGTCAGCAGGCTTTGCTGCAAGGGGCCTGCTGACCAGCCCTGCTCCCAAGGCTGAGTCAGCAGCAGCAAACTTCACAGTTGCAGACGATGCAGCAAGCACTGCTGGCAGCAGCAGCGATGGCGCAGCGGCAGCGGCACCTGGCGTGTTTGAGCAGCTGCAGGCGAAGGTGAATGAAGGCATTGCAAAGATTGGAGAGGGTGTCGAGTCTGTTGGCAATGCAGTTGTCAAGTTGGGCCGTTGGATGCGGTCGCAGCTTACAGGAGAGGCGTATGTTGATGATGGTGAGGCCAGCAGGAAGGGTGACAGGCCTGGCAGCAAGGCTGCTGGAGTGATGGGGGCGGTGATGGTGGTCATGGTGGCGATCGTGGCTGTCGTGCTGCTGCGGAGGCCCGGCCCTGCACGGCACTCGCTGTTTGTGCGACTGTTTAGGCGCGCGTGATTGGTGGAGCTTGAAAATGCTGATGCAGCAGCTGACAGGAGAGGGGTATGTTGATGAGGATGGCAATAAGGGCAGGCGCAAGGTCAACAAAGCTGCTGGTGTTGACACCGCAGTGACAGTCGCCATGGTGGCGATCGTGGCTGTTGTGCTGCTGCGGATTCCGCCACCTGCCAGGCGCCAGCCCTTGGCTCGCCTCTTCAAGCGGCGCTGAACTGCGCACACAATTGGCACGCTTGGTTGTGTTGGATGTGCTGAAAACTAATCGTCACTGTTGTGAGTGGTGGTGGCAGGGCGCCAGCTCATGGCTCGCCTCTTCAAGCGGCGCTGAACTGCGCACACGATTGTGCCACTGTTGAGGCGCGCGTGAATGCAGCAGCGATCACATGTATATGGCCGGCATGCGCTGTTTGTGCGGCTGTTTAGGCGCGCGTGAGTGGCACGTGATTGTGTTGGTGCCGCAGCAGTCATACATTTGACTGGACTGCTGAGCGCTGTGTTGGGTCGAGAACGTGTTGATGACCACCTGACAGAATGCCTGGAAGGGTTAAGTTGTTCGAGTTGCCGCAGGGCAACATGTATGTTAACTGCACCAGCTTGTGTATGTATCAGGGGGTGTACAAGAACGATATGTGTCCGTTCGGCTTCTGGGCTGGCTGGGTGAGCATGTGAAGGGGTTGTGGTGGCTGTGGTCAGCCCCGCTGCCTTATCTTTGTAGAACAGCATCATGTATGTTGCTGTTGTGCTTGTATGCTGGCGTTCGTTTGCAGATTTGTGGCAACCATAGCTTGTTCAGCCACTCATTCGCCTGTATGTTGTGGCCAGCTTGACAACCAGACTCGAGTAGTATTGTACTATCTGGTGTGCTGCTGTGGCGCGTGTGATTGGCAGGGATGGTATACAGCGCTTTGGGTGTGCCAAAGAGCGGATTTAGACGGAACCCATGTAAAGCAAGCTGCGCACCTGCAATGCATAGCTGGACCAGGAGGGACCCGCCCAGACCTCCTGGTGCTCCGAGTGGGTGTGCTTTGGCTGATCGCCTGCTCACTGTCTGAGAGGGCCTTGGTACAATATGTGATTGTGAGGCGCTTGTTGTGCTGTGTCAACCAGCATCAATCGCTGCCCTGCCCGGCACCACCAACGTTGACACGTACAAGCACATGCTGTTGTGTGCCCGTTTGATGCTCAGGGCGTGGAAGGTGTTGCTGCATGTCTTGCCAAGTGCATTGATGTGTCTGAACATCTTCGAGTGTGTATTACCCCTCTGCGACGCTGTGTGGGGGGCGCAGGCAGTAAATGGGCCTGCTCTGCTGCTGCTACTGTCTTGTGAGCAGTATGTACTGCTCAGCTGTGGTTGCAGCCGGTGGCGCCGTCTGCGAGGCTGTAAACATATGAAACTAAAGTGCTTTACTCATATAAGTTGTTTCTCGTCGCTTCTCAGGCTGCACGCTGCAAAGTGACACGAAGAGCGAAAATGCCAATCGCTAGCCAGTCCGGGCCCACTATATAAGCGCGAATGACCCTCACATGCTCATAAGTCTTCACACACCTTGTCAAAGCTTATTTCTGTGAACAGCACTCGTTTGAAACTATCTTTCGCATCTCACTATGGACTGCACAACGGTTTTCTGCTATCTACACTGTGCAATGTATATGCTGGGTTGGGCATTGCTTCTTCAAGCAACTTTCACTTTCATTCGTAAGGGCTACATCAAGCTGAAGCCCCTCAGCCTCCTGCAGTGTGCCGAAGTGATGGCAGGCCACGTTGGCTATGTCGGAGCAGTAGCAGTGGACAACTGCGCTGTGCTTTTGGCCTTCACAGCCCCAAGGGTCTTTTTGAGCGTCATTGCGGCCATGGGCGCCTTCGCTGTCTACCGATGCAAGAGCAACTACAGTGTCACCCCCGACAGCAGTGCGACACGCTCAAGTGGCAACAGCAATACCAACAACGGGGCATCTACTACCTTCAACGCGTGTATGGCGAGCATCCGGCGCTACATCGACACCGCCCAGGCTACTGTCAGTAGCAACATGCAGCAGCTCTCAGGCCTGGTGCTCTACGTCTTCTGGACGGCGGCTATTGAGCTCATCGCCATCGTGATTGTCATCGCTACGTGAGTGATGCAAGCGGCCTGGCAAACGAGCAGTACAGTACAGCATACCAGGTACTGCTCATCTGCTGCAACCCACTTTCAGGCTGCAGCTGTGGCAGCAGATAGCAATGCCATCTTGGCTTCATAAGCAATATCAATGTGCTCTAAACACACATACATTGCTAACCTCACTTGCTTGTGCTGGTTCATTGCTCTTTGCCCTGCAGTTGGGGCGCTGCAGACAGCACAGCAGACACCAGCTCTGCCAACGCAAACAACGACGACGACAACATGAACATCAACGAGCCCAGCACCACCGCTGACAACTTCTACAAGAGCGAGCCCTACTACTGCAGCACAACCAGCAACGGCTCTGTCAACAACAACAAGCTCCCCACAGGCTGCATCGTTTCCACAGACAACAACACGGAGCTCCCTGGCCCAAGCAGCACTGCTGCCATCTTCTACCACAACAAGAAGAACGAGCTCTCCAGCACCAGCAGCAGCACAACGGCCTGCAACGACAGCCCCTTCAACCTGGCCAACTCCCCTAAGCGCTCCTCCCTCCTCTACAGCCGCGCCCTCACCAGCATCTACAACAGCAACGTAAATCTCTCTGCCTGCGCCATCCTTGGTGCATCAAACGGCTGCGGCAAGACGAACCTGCTGGCTGCTCTGCGTCACAACAACACGCTGTACAGCAACACCACCAACAGCAAGGGCAGCGCAGACACCCAAGCACCTTGAGCCCCAGCAGCAGCAGCAGCGGCAGCCTGCAGCTCAGCGCCTTCTTTGAGCCCTTCCGCAGGCCCTCCGACGTCGACACCATCAACGACATCAACGACATGCCTTTTGGAGCTGCAAGCATGCCCAATGCGACGACAACCTGCGACCTCTTGGATGGGGCCCTGGCGTGAGGGAGATGCCACAACAACAAGGAACACAGGCGACATGCAGGTGGCCAGCCGCTCTGCAAGCAGCATTGTTTTGGATGGACTCTGCTCCGAGCATGGAGGTAGCAGGTGAGGGCACGCAGCATAGTTGCCATGGTGCTATGGCAATGCTTGCTGCGTGTGTTTTGTTGCTTTGGCTGTCTGCTTAGTACCTGGGGCTGGCTGCCTGGAAGAGACTCTGCGAGCACGCTGCATGCTGCCAGCCCCCAAGAAATTATATACCTGTGGCGGCTGCACATTTCTGCTGCCATCAAAACGGCAACCCCTGTGGCTGCTAGACATCACTGCGTGTCATGAACACCATTCATTTCATCGGCGTTTTTCTCTGCAATCAACAGCATGCCTGCTGCTTGTTTTTGATGATGCTGCTTGTAGGCCAGGAAGCAGCCTAGGCTCAGAAGGAGGCTTCAACGTCGATGACAACAATGAGGACACCTTTGGTGACTTCGACAAGCCCAGCGACATTGAGGCCACTGACGACATGCTGCTAATGGGCGGCCACAGCAGTGCTGACAGCAGTGACGATGGCTATGACAATGATGCCACCTTTGGGGGCGACAGCAACGGGGAGGCAGTTTTGGAGTGGGAGATTGGCGCTGCGTATGATGTGAGTGAAGCCTCTTGACCCCTGCCTGTATTTTTGTTGGAGATGTACAGATGTGGCTGAAGTGTTGATGCAGCGTGCTTTGTCGGTGACCCGGCTGTAGTGTTTTGTTGTTGCTGTAGCGCCGCTTTGCTGTTCAGGCGGCCTGTCTGTACTGCTGCTGCAGCCTTGATGTATTGCTGTGCGCAGTTGCTCAACAGCAGTTTCAGATGTTCGGCTCCCAGGTCGTGCCTTGCTGTTCTGCTGTTCTGCCAACCTTCTACGCAACTGCATGCACTTCCCTCTGACGCGGTGTTGCATGTTCTTCTGTGTTGCTGTTTGCAGGACAACAACAATGACACTTTCGGGGACAACAGCAGCAGCAACGGGGAGGCCACTCTGGAGTGGGAGATGGGCGCTGCGACAGCTGAATATGATGTGAGTGAAGCTCGGACATGCGTGTTTGTTATTATTGCTGTCTTTGTGTCCTAGCTGTAGTGTTGATGTCACGTGCTGTGTTGGTGACCTGGCTGTAGTGCCTTCAAAGCACTACAGCTTTCAAAGCACTACAGCAACACGGTGTTGCTGTAGTGTGGCTTTGCTGTTCTATGATCTGGCTGTACTGCTGCTATGGTATTGCTGTGCTGCTTGTGTGTTGATGACTTGTCAGTAGTGCTGCTTTTCTGGTGACCTGGCTGTGCCCAGTTGCTTCAACAGCAGTTTCAGATGTTCAGCTGCTAGGTCGTACCTTGCAGTTTTGCTGTTCTGCTGTTCTGCCACCTTCTATGCAACTGCATGCACAACTGACGGCTTTTCATATTCTCTGCTCTGTTGCTGTCTGCAGGACAAGAACGATGCCACCTTTGGTGACGACTCATCACCTGCCAGCAACGGCTACAACACGTTCAACAGCCCCAACCAGCGCATCTCCTACGACACAAGCAATGATGACATCATCATCAGCAGCAACAACAGCAACAGCAGCAGCAGCAGCAGCAGCAACGCCTCTGCATCAACCGCCGGCAACACCAACAACCTGGCAGCCCCCAAGCCAAGCCGGCTGATCACCTTCAACTTGGGCGACACCAGCGCAGCAGCAGCAGACCTGACAATGAATCTGTCGGACTACGCTGCCCACTATGCAGCCTTCCACACAGAGCGATGCAAGATCAATTCCATCAAGCTGCCGTCACCCACATGTGCAGCCCCCTCCCCTGCCAGCCCTACACAGATCACAGCCCTCAACGCACGCAAGGCCGGCCGCAACACAGAGGGCCTTACCGCAGAGGAGAAGGCGGCTGCCAAGGCCCACGGTGCTGCACAGCGCTCCGCACACCTTGCTGCAATCAATGCCAAGGCAGCTGCGCGGGATGCGATGCTCGCGGGGTTTACAACACAGGAGGAGGTTGATGCGTACTATGCGGCAGAGGTGGCGGCCACAGCAGCAGATGAGGCGGCAGAGGAGGCTGTGGGGATGTCATTTGCGGAGGAGTTTGCGTTGCTGGGTGACCTGATTGCTCACCTAGAGGCTGCCAAGAACGCCAATGCCAACAAGTCATGAACAAGCTACAACATCTGATGTGGCTCCAACAATCCGGCAATGCCCTTCTGACGAAGATCAAGTGGGCCTGCCGACCAAGAGGCAGCGTGTACGAGACACCAGCAGACCTACATTTAGTAACCAACCGTGACAGCGGCTGCAGCATCCAGTGCACAGCAAGGCACTGAGGTAAAAAAAGGTATAATACCAAGAGCAACCCTACTGCAGGGGCAGCCACAGCAACTGGTGACACCTACTGAGTGATAAAAAATGGAACAAGCCCAACTGCGGGACAGAGGTTCACCGAATTAAACAGCCAACCAGCAGCACTTCAACAGTCAGCCCATTAGCAATCCAAGCAGCACTCCAACAGTCAGCCCATCAGCAATCCAAGCAGCACTCCAACAGTCAGCCCATCAGCAATCCAAGCAGCACTCCAACAGTCAGCCCATCAGCAATCCAAGCAGCACTCCAACAGTCAGCCCATCAGCAATCCAAGCAGCACTCCAACAGTCAGCCCATCAGCAATTCAAGCAGCACTCCAAGACAACTGGTGACACCTTGTAAATGATAAACAACGGAACAAGCTCAACTGTGGGACGGAGGGTCACCGGAGCAGCGCCCACCAGGCCCCGCGCAAAAGGCGAGTAACGTGATGGTTACTGTGTGCAAGCAAGTGGTGGCCGGCGATCCAGGCAGCAGCGATCCAGGCAGCAGTAAAGGTGGTGCGTGGGGCAGTGGAGCCTAACACTCCACTGTAACTGCTGCTTGGGTCGCTGAAAACCACTTGGCTTGTATGCACGTGCATTGCCATGCTCTGCAAACAGTAGACTGGGGTGTCTGCAGCGCAATGCAGCATGAGTTGTCATGGACGCGTGACAGCAAGTGTTGCCTCCGTTGCCCCCCCTAAGCATGACTGTGTTGCATCGCCAGCGCTGCGCCAGCGCAGTGGCAAGTCATCACGACCAGTGACTGGTTGCTACGGGTACTCGCACTGCATTTGCAAATGTTACAACAAGGAGCCAAGCCAAGGCTTGGCTCCTGGCTGCCACTGCTGCTGCCTTGCAGATTGTCTGTGAGGCAGCAGCCCTGGAGCCCCTTCCCCATCAGCAGTCCCATCAGCAGTCCCCATCAGCCGTCCCCCTCAGCCGTCCCTCAGCCGTTCCAAGCAGCCCGTCCCAAGCAGCCCGTCCCAGTCCCTCTACAGTTAACACTGCGCCCACTACGCAGGCAAGTACTGTAATTTGCTACACGTGTTTGCTTGGCTTGACATCGATGTATGCATAAAATCTCAGCAGCGCAGCAGTGTTTTCCCTTGGATGCTTCGCAGACCATGGTACATCGATGATTCATGCATGCTTCCTTCTGTTATACGTATGATGGTTAGTATCGCCAAGTCAAGCAAGCACATGCTTTCAATGCCACAGGGTCACCATTTTGGCCTTTGCAACAGCATTTACTATATCGTGCAATAAGCTGCTCTCTCACACTGCTATTGTCCTGCTGCTGCTTCTACCATTACACTGCCCTGCTGACGGCCTTCAAACTACCTGTTGGTAACATTCTAGTCGTGTCTTGAGGGCGGCCAACCACATGCTCAGGTGTTCACCTTCTTCTTACGTGCTGGTGTGCTGAACAGCATCACAAACAGACATGTTGCATTGCTTGCTAGTCTTGTTGCATACGCTGGACGGGGCCGGACGCGGATCTGATGGGCTTGATGCTGCATTCTGTGCTGCTTTTGCTTGTCAGAGTTGCTGGCTAACACTGCTACTGCCCTGCTGCTGCTGCTACTGCTTACTTTCTATGCCCTGCATTTGCACCCCAATGCTCATGGTGATCACCCGGCGGAGACACTTCACACGTAACTGGCCCTGCTGCATGTGGCACTTGCGCCTTTTCAGTGTTCAGGTGAGCCATCTGCCGTGCCGGCTACTCACTGCATATGCTTGCAATTGGTTTTCAGGGCTGAATCATTCATCGGTTGCATGCTGCACAACCTACGCGGCTCTGCACTGGTCTTCTGCTAACACTGATTGCTCCCTGCTGCTGCTGCCGCACTCTCCTCTCTGCTCCAACTCTCCCTTCTGCTGGAGTTTGAGCCCATCAGCCATCCACGTTGAAGCCTTAATCCGCTGTCATTCCCACCATTCAAGACCAGACTTAACCTGGCCCTGCCATTCAAGACCCCGCCATCGTGAAGTCATCATCCCCGCTAAGCACTGCTGCCATGCCGACCGTTGTATCTGCCAACTTCTCAGCCTTCAAGCCAATGTTCCCTTGTCTTCTCCTGCGCTGCTGTTGTTCACCATGTTGTGTGTCTACCTTTGCTGTTCTTGGGGTGCTATTCTCTGTTTAATCTCAATTAAAGTTGTGCTCTGCAGGCGTCCTGGGGCCCCGCTACAGAAGAACGTTGCAAGGAAGGCATATTTGAAGACAGCAAGAGTCAGCAGCAAAGCAGATTGTCGTGTAGGATGCAGTGCAGCAGTTGTTTACTTGTGGTTGTGCGGCTTGTCATATGTTGTCGTATCTGTTGTGTTATTGCCAATGTACAGTGTAGTTGAGCTGAATTCTAAGGTAAAGGTAAACCAGTCAGTCAGTCATGCATGCATGCCAGCCGATGCTTATGCCACAACCTGCCAGATCTGTTCATCTCAGCTTGATCATGCATTCAATGCCAGCCTGCATCCATCCTGCTTGCAAGCATCTGTCATAACTCATTGATTACCCTGGTTCACTCCAGTCACACTCTGCTACCATCACACACAAAGAAAAACAAACAAAACGTTCACACCCGATGTCTAAGAAAGGTTTGCAGCACCATGTTGCCCCCTCGTGGCACGAACCGAGTTCGTGATTCCAGGCTTAAAACTTTACATGGCAAGCTGCACTCCGGCCTGGTTGGGCTGCTGTTCGTTGCGTGAATGGGCCTGGCTGTGAGCAGCGTCCCCGTTCGCGGGCCCGGGCACCTTTTTGGTATGCTCGTCGTTGTGTTCAACATCTGCAAGTCTCCCAAGAAGGTGGCAAATCTCAGCTCACGTGTGATGATTACGAGTGTCCTAAGTATGATATATCTTGTATAAGATCTTGTAAGATCAAGAATCTGCCATGTGGCTGAGCCACTGGTGGCTTCTGGCGTGAGACTGCAGTTGCCAGCTGATCAGTAGGACGTCAGTGACATGGAACCTGCAGTCCCCGCCAAACCCCGGCAGCTGAGCTGCAAGCTACTATTTGTATGCTGCACAGCTGCGATTGTGGCCGAGCGCGCGTAGCGCATGTGGCGCACAGCATGCACAGTTTGGATGCAACACTATGGAAATCCGCTACGCACTGGCAGTTGGAATCCAGATCAAACACACCACAACTGCTCGCATTTACCGCGGTGACTGCGCAGCATGCATGTCCGTCAATCTGCATCCAAAAATGACATCATGCATGTCAGCAGTTGTACACATTACCAGCTTCAGCTACTGCTGGTAGTAGTGTGCCGCACACTGAAGTCAATGTGACATTGTACTGCCATGTTAGAACTACGCGGGCCTTGCGACGTAGGCGGTCTACAACAGCTTACGCTGGGCCTCAGGCTGATCATTGGTTAACAAACCTCCTTTTGAATACGCTTCCACTACGCGTCTTATACCCAGTGCCGCTACAGTTGTTCAGTCTGCTGTGTGCAGTGACCAGCACAGCCATTGCATCAGCACAGCCTTTGCATGAATCCAACGTCAGTGCGGTGCACAAGGAAATGCTGTGCAATGCAACATCAAGAGCACGCATATTCTTCTGGCTGCTATGCCATGTAACACAAATGTCATGTAACACACGTGCAGCATACACACACTGACGAGTGCACAAATGCACCAGCATGCTTCAACGCACCTCACTATATGCACATGTGTACCGATGAGCGTACCATGCTGCAGAACAGACACCGTTGCATTGTGTCCAGCACGTTTGACACCTGTTTTCGCAGCACCTTCCAATCGAAGCTGCTGACAGCAACACCAAGCAGCTGCCCAAATACACCACACCCAAATCACGATGTCTTTGCAAGCCACTGTCATGACACAACCTGCGAAGGCATGCGGCACTGCACACCAGAGCGCTCACCACAGACTTGCAGGCCATGGCGCACACACACAAGCAAAGCAATAGCACACGTGCAAGCTTGCAAGCTACAGCATACCACACACATCCACGTCAGCCAACACAATCTGCAAACAAGCAGCAGAGGCCACAGGACACCGAACGTTTCTACCTGCAGCACCCGATTTTCCCGATCCAGCCCACCAGCTATGTCATCACCCACCCAGTCACACCTCACTACATCTGCTCATGACTAGACAGGATGCAAACATGCAGCAGCTCTGCACCACAGGGTGACAGCTACCGCACAACACAACCTAACAATCAAACTGACAGATCAAGCTTGCACAGCGAACCCTCTGTGTCAACCCAACCTACTGCTGTCACAGCAGCAGCACAGGATGCGGCTCACACTCTACGCAGCAGCAGGATCAGCGCAAGTGCTGCCACCAGCAGCAGGAGCGACGCCGCTGCCAGCAGCAACGCCAGCGGCTGCTGCAGCAGCAGCACAAGCAGCAGCACTGGAAGTCCAGCAAACCCCACCAGCATCACTACCTGCTGACCGTGTGGTATCAGCACACGCACCACCACAAGCAACAGCACGGCCAGCAGCATCTGAAAGCTACCCCAGCAGCCAGCACGTGCTACTGTTGCCTCTGTAGCTTTGCTTGCCAGCAGTGTCTGCCTGCAGCCCCGGCCACCGCCGCACAACGCAGCTGCCTTGCAGGCTGATGCTGTACAACTCCGAGGCAGCACCACCGCTAGCAGCAGTAGCAGCAGCAGCACTAACTAGAACCGCTCGTTCAAGCCTGCTGCTGCTGGTGCTGCTGCAGCTGCTGCAGCTGAGGTAGCGCTGTTGCGGCTGCTCAGTTGGCTGCTGCCTTCCACTTGAAGGTGAAGATGGAGTCCCAGGGGTAGATGGTGGGCAGGTATTTGATTCTGTCACTGTCAGGCGTCCTGCACGCAGTCAAGCAAAGCAAGTACGCCAGGCTGAAGATTGTTACAAGTACAGTCAGCATGCCAACAGATCACTCATTCAGTCCCAGGGGTAGATGGTGGGCAGGTACCTGATCCTGTCACTGTCAGGCGTCCTGCAAGCAGTCAATGAAGCCAAGCAGAGACGCCAGACCGAACAATGTTCATCACTAGGGCAGTCAGCATGCCAGCGTAGATGGTGGGCAGGTACTTGATCCTGTCACTGTCAGGCGTCCGTCACGCAGTCAAGCAAAGCAAGTACGCCAGGCTGAAGATTGTTACAAGTACAGTCAGCAGGTCAGCTAAACCACGCATCCAGTGCTGTGACTGTCAGGCGTCCTGCAAGCAGTCAAACAAAGCAGAGACGCCAGAATTAATACTAGTGCAGTCAGCAGGCCAGCAAAGTCAGGAACGCAATGCGGTGGTTGCACCCGTTAAACCTATGTCTGACCTAGGAACCCTGAACCATACGCCCTAGCCGGCTAGACTCCACTGATGTATGTTTGTGAGTGTGTGTGTTGTATATGCATGTAGAACTAGGCTTTACGGTACTTCCGACTGCCCTCACCGTGTGCGGCTCCAGTCGAGGCTGGTGGCCACGATGGCCAGGAACGCAATGAGGTGGTTGTTGGCGTACTCCTTGCCCACGCAGTAGTGCGGGCCGTGGCCAAACACCATGTAGTTGCCCGCGTACTTCACGTCCTCCTTGCGCTCAGGACTGCAAGAGCAGATGCATACGCAGGGGTTTGAGGGTTAGTGTCTGCTTGAGTATAGTTTGCATGACGGGCAGCGGCTGTGGCCAAACACCATGTGATTGCCCGCATACGTTACGTCCTCCTTGCGCTCAGCACTGCACAGCAGACGCATACGCAGGCAGGGTCACAATGGTGTTAGTGAAGGTTTGCACGACAGTCGGTGGCTGTGGCCAAAGGCGCGGAGATCACACAGTGCACCCGGGAACGATTGCGCGCCACAAGTGCCTCGCTGCTGCAAAAGAACGCCACTCAAAACTTGGCAGGCATGTGCCCAGCGTACAAGTTGCAGCATAAAAACAGCCTCCTCAACGGGACAAACCACACCATCGCGTAGCGCACGACACTGCAGCAAGTGCGCCGCGACGCTCACTGAACCTGTCAGGGTTGATGTCGCTGTCTGTGCAGAGACTGTACCCTGCCGATTCCAGACCCTGAAACCATGCCCAAACTAATCACGTAACACAAAGCTTGCAGCCCTGCCCTTACCTTAAACTGTCCGGGTCGAACTTGTCTGGGTCTGCGTAGCCCTGCCTGCCGCCGGTTGCAAAACCCAAACCCATGTCCAACACAAAACAGAGCCTGCAGCATTGCAGCTGCAAGATAGGAGCAGCCCAATTGATATGCTCACCTGAACCTGTCGGGGTCGAACTTGTCGGGGTCTATGTAGCCCTGCCTGCATGCGCTGATGATGTCCGGGATGATGAACGCGCCCTTGGGGGCCGTGTAGCTGGCCGTCAGGTTGAAGGGCTTCATTGCGACCTGGGGCACCATGGGAGCCGGGGGCCTGTAGCGCAGCACCTCCTTCACCACCTGAGAAAACAGAAGTGTGGAGAGCAGCAGCAGCAGCAGCTGGGTGTGAGGTTGAACGGCTTCATCGCAACCTGGGGCACCATGGGGGCAGGGGGCCTGTAGAACAGCACCTCCTTCACCACCTGGCAGCAGCAGCAGCAGGTAGATCGCTGAAAGGAGCATCTTGCAGCCTTGGGCACAGCACCTCCATACCCAAGGATATATGCAGATGCTGTGTACAAGGGAACTCAATCAACCACCGCATGCATCATGGCCCAACTCATCTGACACACCTATGCCATGGCTGCCATGTGTTATAGACCTTGACCTGTTCTTCACGTCAAGCTACATAACACGTGGCAGCCATGGCATGTGTGTGCTGGGTGAGTTGCGCCGTGACGCAGGTGACAGTGTGCTTCTCCAGCTGAGCAACATCACACACAGACCACGTCGCCTGATCGCAACAGTGTGCCAACATCCAGAAACAAGCAATGCTGCCGTCCCTGCTGCACGCACCTGGCGCGTGTAAGGCATGGCTGCGATCGTGTCACCAGTGATGGTGGCGCCTAAATGCGGCCGCGCTGCCTGCTGCTCAGCACGCATCCCAAAAGCTCTAACCCAAAGTTGTGATGATCACAGCTACTACCCAGCAGCACAACAAACACATAGACATCGGTAATTCCTCAACCCACAAAATGTCAGGGTAAACGGCGCACGCACCTGCCGCGTGTAAGGCATGGCTGCGAGTGGGTCACCGGTGATGGTCGCACCCAGGTCCGGCCGCGCTGCCTGCTGCTCTGCACGCACGCGCTCCAGCACCTCTGGGTGCTCTGCCATTTGAGTCAGCACCCACACCAGGCTGGCCGTGCTGGCATCTAAAGCGTACACCATCAATCACCCCGTATACGACGGCGTAACTCGCCCGGCAAACTACGCCATGCGTTAGGTGTGTCAGATGAGTTGCGCCGTGATGCATCAGGTGACTGTACGCCGTACATGCTGCAGCAGCTGCAGCACGCAAGCGCCTAGTCCTAACCCGGTACAGGCTAGGTGGCGCGGTCGCCACGCGTTGTTCCAGCTGAACAACATCACACGAAATACCAACATATATGATAAGATGCCACCCACCTGGCGCGTGTACGGCATGGCTGCGAGTGTGTCGCCAGTGATGGTCGCACCAAGATCTGGCCGTGCTGCCTGCTGCTCTGCACGCACGCGCTCCAGCACATCTGGGTGCTCTGCCATCTGAGTCAGCACCCACACCAGGCTGGCTGTGCTGGCATCCTGAGACGCGAAGAGGAAGTCCATTACTGTGTAGGCCATCTCGCCTGTGCTGCTGTACTTGGGTGGGGGCACGTTAGCCGACTCAGCCTCCTGTAGGACATCAAGAGATGACATCAAGGGATTACGTCAAGCCCGCACAACAAATAATCACAACGAAAGCATGTCTCCATTGATGTGTGTTTGTCCTGTGACAGGAATGCAGATTCTGCTGCAGGTGCTGCTGTACTTGTGTGGGGGCACCTTAGCAAACTCAGCCTGTTTGGCCTTTACTATTTGTCTATTTATTGTTTTTCCCCCGCGCACCTGGCACTCTGTGAGGATCTGCTGCGTCCAGAAGTCCAGCAGGCAGGAGGGCTCAGCGCCGCCCCTGATGCGCTCCTTGCTGCGCAGCACAGCCTCCTCAAGCACCGCCAGGATGTACTGCCGGCCCTGCATTTGGACATTAACAAAAAAAGTGTAACAGTCAGAACAACAGCAGTGTTGCTCTCAGCTCCTTGCTGCGCAGCACAGCCTCATCAAGCACCGCCAGGATGTACTGCCGGCCCTGCATTTGGACAATAACAAAAAGTGTAACAGTCAGAACAACAGCAATGCTGCTCTCAGCTCCTTGCTGCGCAGCACTGCCACCTCCAGCACCTGCAAAATGTACTGCCGACCCTGCAAATAACAAAAAAAGTAACAAGAAACACACCCATCATGTCCACCTAAATATGAAGAGCAATTTGACATCGCGACTGGCTGCCGCTAACCCACGTATTTGTGACGTGCAGTTCAGACCATTGTTGGTTCTGGGTCGTGATCCAACACAGGAAGCGACGCGCTTCGGGCTATCCACCCTCTATATGCCTTTTTCAATCTTTGAACACAGACCAAACCAACAAACACTGCTCACCTTCATGGCGCGCCAGACAGCAGTTCCCGGGAATTTCAGTGGGAAGGTGAGGAAGCCGCCCACCATGTCCATGTAGCAGTCCGTGAACTTCTTGGCCACCTTTGGGTCGTCCAGGTATGGGCCTGCATGCAATAAATGAAAAAATAAATGAATGAAAATGGATGAGCTACGCCTGGTGTGTTCACACGTGCGCACACTTAAAAGGAGGTGTAACATCACCTGTTGTGAAAAGCAATGAATTGTCCGCCTAGTTACAGCTACTGTGGAGCGCAGTTCAGGCTGTTGTTGGTTTCTTGCCGTGTAGCATCACAGGAGACGACGAGATTCAGACTGGTGTAACACCGCCCGCATGCATGACCCAGCTCAGCTAGGCATAAAGCGCAGAACGCATGCGTAGCACTGTTATCGCATATCAATGCTGGCACACAAGACAGTGCTGCTGCTCCTGCTGTTGCTGCATGTACGCCGCTGCTGCATGCCTGCTTCCTTCTGACGACTTAACACTGCTGCTGCTTGCTGCTGCTGCTGTCATGCCCAAGCTGCTGGTGTGGTGGCTTTCCTTGAACCAATAAACACGCGCTGGCTCGTGGCGCAGCTCATCAGCGGCACTGGTATCACACCTCACTGTTGGAGACAGTGCTGCTGCTGCTGCTGCCACCACATGGGCGCTGTTGCGTGCCTCTCACTCACCGATGAACACGCGCTGGCTTGTGGCGCAGTTCATGTCGCGCACCATGTCACGCACCTCCATAGGCTGGCCCGGCTGCGCCTCCTGCAAGCCAGAAATTCAGAAAATTTAACAGCACATGCAGAGCAGAGGAGTTGTTGGTGGAACCTGAAGGCGCACCATGCCACCTCCATGGGCTGGCACGGCTGCGCCTCCTGCAAGCCACCGCAGATGCAGAGCAGTTGATGGTGCAATTGCTGCATGGTAGCGCTGCACCCACGCTGCCATCGACTTGTCAACAGAACTGTCTGATCACCAAATCAACTGACCACAAGACGACCGACACAGGTCAACACATGTTTGCAGTGCCATTGCTGCATGGTAGCGTCGCATCTGCGCTGCCATCCACGTGCCAATCAACTCCCTGATCATTGTGTCAACTGATCACAAGACAACTGGCACAGAACAACACAAGTTGCCTTACTGGGAATGCTGCAACTTATCTGCGCACCTGTGCCGCCATCCGCTTGTCGATGAACTCCCTGATCACTGCGTCAACTGCTTACAAAAAAATTGCCACAGATCAACAAAAGCAACCACCTGCAGCATTGCTGCAGCATAGTTGCGCATCTGTGCCACCATTGACTTGTCGATGAACTCCCTGATCACTGCGTCAACTGCTTACAAGACAACTGCCACAGATCAACACAAGCAACCCCCTGCAGCATTGCTGCAACATATCCGCGCATCTGTGCCACCATTCACTTGTCGATAAACTCCCTGATCACGCCATCACCTAAAGTCTCAAGACAACTGACATAATCCAACACAAGTTGCGTTACTGGGAATGCAGCAACATATCTGCGCACCAATGCTGCAACAATCAGCGCACCTATGCCACCATCCACTTGTCAATGAACCCCCTGATCACCGCATCAATTACATTACATTACATTACATTACATGCTCCACCCAACAAGGAGTGGGAACCCCATTAGGAGCCAACGAGAGGCTCATAGGGGGAGGGACACTCGAAGAAAACATCATCATCATCATCATCATCATCATCATCGTCATCAACAACATTCTCAGAAAGAGAAGAAACTACCGAGAAGAACTCATCAACATCCTCAATCACCTGAGCAATCGATTTAGAAGACAACAGAGACTCAGGATCGGTATCTGGTTGACACCGCATCAGATAGCAACAGTGCACAAAGGCAGCTACCAAAGCAGGACGCTGTTGCATGAAAGCGGCCATATCTGGCCCTGCAGGGTGACATGAAGTAATATTAGTCCACGTCTGAGACGAACCACCAAAGGGCTCGAATAGCATAGCAAAACGCTCACGGACAGGCGCATAGAAAGGACACTCAAATATCATGTGGAACTCATCCTCGACTTGCCCAGAGGAACACCCGGGGCGCAGACAGACACGCTCATCACGTGGGATAGGTGGGCGTTGCCACCGACCACTACACACACGCAAATCATGAGCACCCAAACGAAAACGAGTCAGAGACCCCACATGCTCCATGTTAAGCCCTGCAGTGCGTAACACATACTTAGGGCACCAGGCAGCAGGACACCTCAACACATGTATCCACCGGCAGCAGTACTGCAACAATCTGCGCACCTGCGCCACCATCCACTTGTCGATGAACCCCCTGATCACCGCATCAATTACACCTCCTCAACACATGTAACCACCGGCCGCATTACTCAACAATCAGCGCACCTGTGCCACCATCCACTTGTCGATGAACTCCCTGATCACGCGGTCCTGCTGCTCCACGTACATGCTCAGAGCGCGGCGGGTGAACAGCGCCAGGAAGCTCTTGCGCAGCGCCTGCAGCAATGATGATGATATGTAATGTAAGTCTAATGCAAGTGGGGCAGGTACAAGCAGGCACAGCGCCGCAGCGTGATTAGCTCATCAGGCATGTTGGGTCAAATGTCAGCAGCAGGTGAACAGCCCAGGAAGAGCGTAGCGCCTGTGAGTGGGCGCCAAACAGGCACAGCACCGCAGCGTGAGAGACATGCTAAGTCAAATGCTAAGTCACATGCCAGCACTGAGACCGCAACGCAAGCAGCTGGTGCCAGCCCTCGTAGCCACGCATGATGTCCGCTGCAGCTTACTCTAAGTGTCGTTCACAACACGTCCCCAGCCTGCAGGACCGCACCCCTGCTACCTGTCCTGCAGCTGCCGCAGCTGGTACTGCACATGATGGCCCATCACACAAGGAAACCACTGTTTCAGGTCAACGCATACTTGACTTGTGAAATCGGCAATCGGGTCATGTAGCTGCCCCCTTGCTGCAGCTGCTCTGGCTGCTGCTGCTGCCGCCTGCTGCTGCTGCTTCCTTTATTGCTATAGGCCATAACCCAACAACAGTCTGAACTGTACATCACCAGTAGCTGTAGCTGGTTTCACAACTGTATTGCTTCTAAGCTGCTGCTGCTGCTGCCGCCGCCTGCCGCTGCCGCCTGCTGCTGCTGTGGGCGCACCTTGTGCTCAGGGCCGTGCATGAATGCGATGTTGCGCGTGCCCAGGATCATCTTGGCGTTGGGGTGCAGGTCCAGCAGCAGCGTGTCCTTGCTGCAGCACAGCAGCAGGCACAGCCAGGCAGCATAGAAGCAGATGGAGTCAATGAACCGCTGGAGCTCGGATAATCCTGGGGCTGTTTGGGGCTGAGTCTTGGGGCTGACACGCTCAAACAGGCATGTGGGCCAGTGCAGCTTGCTACATCATCCCAGGTTGTGCTGCTGAGATAGCGCAGCCACACTATCCAGAGGCTTGACATTTGTAACACGTCAGACATGCGTTTATCATGTTGCACATGCTGCACTGCCGCACCTGTTGTGGTTGAAGCAGTGCCTGATGGTGGCTGGGTCTGTGACCATGACCGTGAACTTAGTCACGATGCTGTTCCACGACAGCCCGGGAGTGGAGTAGTCGCGCTGGCGCTCCCAGAACGCGTGAGGGTCCTGCACCATCTCCACAATGCTGCCCAGGAACGGCACGGTGTAGCTGGGGCCTGCAGTGCAGTGCAGTGAAGAATCAGTAGGGGCCAGGCTATGGTGGGTGGTTGTTGGTGAAGGAGGCCAGACAATACAGTTCCCCGATGCTGCCCAGGAACGGCACAGTGTAGCTGGGGCCTGAAGTGGGACACAACACAAAGGGCGGGTGCAGGCCATATTGGGTGTTTGTTGTTGTTGATGTTGATGTTGTGTTGAAGAAGGCAAGACTTGCAGGAGTCCTGTACCATCTCCACGATGCTGCCCAGGTACGGCACGGTGTAGCTGGGGCCTGCAGGAGTGAGGAACATTTTAAAAATAAAGGGAGATTCCAGGGAAGTTCAGGCTATGGTTTGTGGTGGGCAGTGAAGGGATCATAAACACACACGTGAATTGCACAACTGCAAGCGAACCCGCTTGGTCAGCACATGCACCTGCGCTGTGGAGCAAATGTCAAAATCCACTGCGACAGCTGGACTGCTGGCAAACCGACGTAGCTCGCCCTCAAAACAGAAGGCATGGACAGGGCTGTGGGGCTTGTACTAACGTAAGCTTGCCTTCACGACCACCAGTGGCTACACAGCGCAGCTGCTGCACAGCCACTCCCAGCTCAACTGCGCTCGGCTGATAGCTGCCAATGCATTGGCACCTGCACCATGTGCTGCCACTGCTGCTGCTGCTGCTGCCGGCATACAGCTGCCTCTCTTTAGACACTCTATAATTTCCATATCGCCTGCTGCTGCATACATCTGATGCTATTGCTGTCAACACAAAATAACAGCAGCAAGAGACACGTTTGACCTACCTGGCAAGCGGTGGCCCTTTCCCAGACGGCCAATCTGATACTTGACTTGCTCCAGCACTGCAAGTGCCAACAGTGCAGCAAGGCTCCACACCAGTAGCATGCCAGGGGACGGCATGGTCAAACTTTCTGGCAGCTTTGCTGCTTCGCTGAGCAGCGCCACCTGCTCTGCTGGCAGGTACGTTGTGAGCAGGTTGCTGAGGTTGTTCAGCTGGTTGGACAGGCCCAAGGCCTCATCCAGCTGCGATATGAACAGCATGGCTGCTGCTCAGGTGCTGCTGCGCTGCTGGAGCTGCTCTGCAATCAGCAGCAGTGGTCCTGCAGGCAGCACAGGCAGGGCAGAGGCGGGAAAAGGCAGCAGGGCACAAGGCCGACAAAAACAAATGTTTGACTACGTTGATGAGTTCTATGTGGGCGTGGTGGGATACCAGGGCTGCGATCAAGAGCGTGGTAAGGGGTGTATGCGAGTCACCCATGCACGTATGCGCCTCTCATCTGACCTGATCTGGGCGGCTGCACACTTGCTGAATGCGCTACATGTAAACGAGCATCAGCATAGCCATGCTGGCATGCTGTAGTGGTCGGAAGCACAGCCCGAGGAGGACTCTGAGAGCTGGCTCAGGTCAACAACGACATGGGGTGATGTGACTGATGTTTGTTGAACAGTATGCACATCAAAAACTAACAGCTGCCAATGATGGCGCCCTGGCCTGCCCGCTGCACGACTAGCACTGACGAGTACAGCTGTAACGCTGTCCTTCCTGTGTGTGATTGCATTTCCGCTGCTTTTTACTAGCCTATAATACTGTGGAGCAGTGATCAACGGCAGTCCACGGACCTGGCAAAGTGAGTGCGACTTGACCGTCGCAGCAGGAGGCCGCTACGCAGCCAGAAGAACTTGACAACTCTATCAGCAGCGCAAACGAGTGCCTTGAATGAGGATGTTTTGATGGTCACCCAACGCAGGACATGATACAGGGGAACAAGGGTTCAGCAGAGAGGGGCGTTCCTAGGGGGCCCTTTCATTTTCGTCTTCATCTCGCTACTCCATGGTGTTGAACGCAACCAACAATGGCTGGTACCGCTGATGTCATCCGATGCGCCCTGAGCCGTCTGTATAGTAGACTAGGACAGGACAAGTAGTGGCAGCAGCAAGCTGGCAGCAGCAGCAGCAGCAACCGCGTGGCAAACTACAACAGCATGCAAGGACCTCAACGCGTTCTTCCGGCTTCAATTGCAGCCCCAGTAGAGTTAGTAGCTCTGCCAGAGGTGTTTAGTGTTGTGGACAAAGTCAACCTGCCGGCACTGCAGGCAAGCAGCTCAGGCAGTACTACACCAGGGCAAAGAGCATGCAGACATTACCTCTTCCCCTGCTGCTTGAATTCGACCGGACCACATACCACTGCATGCGTTTTAGATGGTTCACTTCTGCTAAGCGCCGGCCCTCAGGCTCGTCACCTAGTGCCTGTACATGCATGGCTGCATCATGCAGTCAGGCTGCTGTCCCAACTCATTTTCACATCCGCGAACCCATGCCACACATCTGTACTGTACGCTGCATCAAACCAGTGTTGTTATAAACTTGTCATGATATTCGCGGTCCCTGCAAGCAGGCTTCTCTGCAGCTGGCTGAGCTGTGGCAGGAGGCTGCAGTGCTGCAGCGGCTCTGCTACAAGAACAAGAACCAGCACAGGGCCTCCAAGCACCTGCAGGCAGTGCAACAGGTGAGCACTTGGCACATCTTCAATCAATCAATCAATTAAATGTGTTTCTAGCAGGATGGGGCATAAGAGGGGGTCCACTCTCAAACCACTGTAGTCTGTCTGGTTGAAAATGTCCTCTTCAGCGCTGAAGCCTAGTAGCTATGTTGGTTGGTTCGTGTTGGACATACCACAGTGAGGCAATGAGGCAAGTAGTCTGGATATGCAGAACAAGAACCAGCACAGGGCCTCCCAGCACCTGCAGGCGCTGCAACAGGTGAGCACATGGCACATTTTCAGCCAGACAGACTACAGTGAGGCAGTGAGGCAGTGGGGGTAGGCCTGAATGTGCAGCTAGAGAGACAGCAGTACTGCTGGCGTTGCTGTTGAGTTTATGACGGTAATGCATAGGGTGGACCAGCACTGCTGCGTTGTCGGACCAAATGCACTGCTCTATCCTGTATTTGTGCTCAGCAAGTACCTTTGACAGCACGTGGTGTTGGTGTGTTTAACTTTGATTTGACTGGTGCAACTGCTGCAGGTGTGCAAGAGCCTGAAGCTGTTCAAGCAGCTACAGCTGCAGCAGCTGCTGCAGGAGTTGCACAGCGCTGCACTGCGAACATCCCTACCAGAAGCAGCAGCAGCAGCAGCAGGCGATCCAGCGTACCGCAGCAGCAAGCGGCGCCAACAGCAGCCACCTTCAGCAGCAGCAGCAGCAGAAGGTACAGGCAGGCGATCAGTGCTACTTCCAAGCTTCCAAGCCGGCTGCTTTGTGGCACGGCGGCTGCTGTGCGGCTGTGAATTGTTACTTGACTGTTATAACCGTGCTATGACGGCCGCGCAGCATCTGTCAGGCCAGCTCAGCCGAGGCTACTTCATGCCGTTTTGCTTAGTAGCAGTGGCTTGTGTTGCGCGCCTGCGGGTGCTAGGTGTCGCAGCGTTAATGCAGCTCATACAAGCGTACAATGCAGTAGTTGGAGTGCTGCCGCTGCTACCTCTGCAAGCTCAGCTGAACTCAGCAGCAGCAGCAGGGGTCAGCAGCAGCACTGCAGCAGCACTGGCTTTGAACAGCCAGGGCTTACCGCAGATGGTCAACTTGTCATGGCAGGGGCCTGTGCCGTCACTGCAGCGCATCGAGTATGACAGTGTTACTGACAGCATTGCCAGCAGGGCAGCAGCACTGCAGGAAACCTTCTGCATTAGCAGACCTGGCGCAGCAGCAGCAGTAGCAGTAGGTGCCGGTCCACATGCAATGGATTGGGAAGCAGCAACGACAGCAGCAGCAGCAGCAGAGTTAGGTGTGTCTGGTGGAGCTGCAGCAGCAGCAGCAGCAGATGCTGCACGCGAGGTAGGAGTCAGAATAGGCAGGGAAGAGTTTGAGCGGATGATGCAGCAGAGACGCCAGCAAGGCCAGCAGCAGCAGCAGCAGCAGCCGTCACAGCAGCAGCAGCAGCAGCAGCGGAGCATGAGGGGGCCACTCGGCCGCACAAGCAATGGCAGCAGGAGCCGCAGCACTACACCAGCAGCAGCAGCAGCAGCTCCTGAAGTCGTAATGGTGTATGAAGACAGGCGGCCTACTGCGCCACTGGCACGGGCAAAACAGCTGCCCCAGCAGCAGCAGCAGCAGGCGGCTTCAGTGTATGAGGTTCCAGCATACAAAACAGCTAGCTCAGGGCTTGGGCTAGGGCTGAGAGCTAGGGCTGGTGCTCAGCAGCAGCAGCAGCAACAGCAGCAGCAGCAGCGGCGGCGGCGGCAACAGCTGATGATCAGTGAGGTTCCCGCCTATACAACTGCTAGCTTTGGGTTGGGCTTAGGGCTTGGATCAGGCACTGGGGCCATGACCCAGCAGCAACAGCAGCAGCAGCAGCAGCCTGGCCTAGCCATGCCCCAGCAGCAGCAGCCACACACAGTGCACCAACCAGCCGCGACAAAAGCACAAGCAACAGCTGCTGCAGCAGCAGACGCTGGTTCTGGCATGGACGTTGACATGCAGCCAGAGGACAGAGCAGAGTTTGAAGATCTTTATGGAGCTTCAACTGCTGCTGGAGATCATGCGCCTGCTGCGGCAGTGGCTGTTGGCGCCAGCCTCTACCAACAAGCTGCAGCAGCAGCAGGTGGACAGATGCCTGCACTGGCTGCACTGGCTGCTGGCATCACTGTTACCCAGGAAACAGCAGCAGCAGCAGCAGCAGCAGGTGATCAGTTGGATAGAACTGCTGCTCCATTCACCACCGTTGCTGCAGCAGCAGCGACAGTGCCTGCAGCAGCCAGCGTGAAGCAAGCACAGTGGAAGCAGCAAGGCAGGGTTGTAGCTGCGCTGGCAATGCAGCAGGGTCATGGCAGCAGCAGCAGTGATGATGAAGGTGACTTGCTTGACCAGCCGGCCGGCTGGGTGGTGCAGCAGCAGCAGCAGAAGCAGAAGCCGGAGCCAGCATTGGGCCTGACGAATCAGATGCAGCCTGTTGCCAGAGGTGCTGGGGTGTCTGCTGCATCAGTGCCAAGCACACGAGCTGCTGCTGCTGCTGCTGATGTACACAATGGTGCTGTGCAGGCAGGGCTGCTGCACCCGCAGCAGCAGCAGCAGCAGCAAGTGGAGCAGCAGGAGGGGCCACCTTCACAGCAACCAGCAATCCTGCCGCAGGTGACGGCAGCAGCAGCACCGCAAGCAACAGCACCGGCAGCAGCAGCCACAGCTGCAGCACAGCAGGGTGTTGCGCCGTTGCTAGCCACCAAGAAAGCAGCCAAGCGAGAAGCAGCCAAACAAAAGAAGCAGCAGCAACAGCAACAGCAAGCCCCCAAGGACTGGGCTATTGAGTTGCTGCTTGGAGGTAGCACGCCAGCAACAACCACAACACCACTAACCACAGTACAAGCAGCAGCAGCAGCAGCAGCAGCAGGAACAGCAACAACTTCCACATCGCCGCCCTCAGCAGCTACAGCAGTATCAGCTGCACAGCTGGGACGCTTGAGGCCCCCTCCTAGCCAGCGACAACTGCAGCAGCAGCAGCCTCAGGCACCACCACCACCAGCAGCAGCAGCAGGTATTCCACTTGCAGGTCAGCCTGTGCCACCGCAGCCTAAGCGCAAGGGCACTGGCAGCAAGAATGGCCGGCAGCAGCAGCAGCAGAAGCCTGGCAGCAGAAGCCAGGACGGTAGCCAGGGTGCTGCTGCAGGTGGCAGTGGCGACCCCATTCTAGACATGCTGCTTGGGGGACTGTAGCAACACTGTTGAACAAGTGTTGTACTACAGCACCTGGCAGCAGCACTGTAGCTTAGCAGCGGCTAGCCGACTAGCTGACAATGCGGCCCGCAAAGTTTGTGTGTATTCAACCACGGTTCACCGCTACTTTGGTCACTTGCTGAGTCAGCCCAAGCACGTGCCTCCCAGCTGTCTGCACATATTCGGATGTGTTAGTACACTATAACAGTTGTTACTTGATAATGACAGAGCAGCTGGCTGGCAAGCCCAAGGGCCCCACCCACGCTCGTGACTCTGTTGATTGAGTACGTCATGAGAGAGATGTGCATGATGTTTGAGCTTTGGCCAAAAACGTGACTCTGTTGATCGAGTAAGTCATGAGAGAGATGTGCAGTGCTCGATTCACAGGCACCATGCGTTTTAAAAGGGCTAGGCCCTTTTTGTGTTCTGGTGCGCCAACGCGTGGTATTGAGTTGCTGATGCGTGTTCGAATGGGCTGTCTTTGCGTGCATGAGCGTACCAGTCGTTATGGCGGCAGCAGAGCTGATTTTAACACAGCATGTCCTGCTTGTGGTCAGGGTGTTGAGTCTTTGTCACATCTGATGTTTGATTGTCCCGCTACATCTGCTCAGAGGGATACTATGCTTGATGAAATTCGGTCTGTTTGCATGATGTTGCTGGCGGCGCTGAAAAATTGCGCAATGTGTTGTCGTTGACTGATGCATCCACTAAGTTGTTGCGTTTTGTTTCTGATGATATTTGGGGTAGTAGGGGGGGGGTGTGCCGAGTGATATCTAGGAGCATTGCTGAGTATCTTGTCCAAGCTTGGGATGTGCGTAATAATTGCAAACACAATGGAGCAGTGCTCCCTCTTTCTTCCGCTCCTGAGGGGCGCGGGGCCGATGGCGTTGATGCTATGGCTTAATGGGTAACATGATGATGATGATGAGGCACCGTGCAACTGTGGCGGGAAGCAGCAGGGTAGGCGCAACCGCCACGGTCGCGCCGGTCCTACTGTGCACGAACACGGCTATTGCCTGGTTCAAAGCTCTTTGCGAGAGCATCGACGCAACCTTTGTCGCGCCTGCCGTTACTGTAGCCATAGTTTCATAGTAGTCTGGCAGAGCGTCAGGCATGACCAACTTGGCCTGATGCAGGCAATGTGACACACAGCAAGCAGCTGCTCTTGTAGCTGCGGTACAACAAAGGCCATAGATATGAGATCCACAAGCTTATGGCCTCACCTAGCAAGCACACGTTATCATATCAACCCGTGTCAGACTGAAATTGCCAGCTGCCAGCAACAACCTGTTGACCTGAGGGCCACGGCTGGCAGCTGCAGTGGGTCAGTGACCCAGACGGTTGACAATCGTTTGTTGCTGTCATATGACAGGCACACATGTGCTGCATCACAGCTGTAATTAATCAACATCACACCTTTGCAGTTTAAATCATATTTTGAGGTTCTGTCTGGTACACCTGTGTTGATGCTATGGCTTGATCTGGTAATTTGATGATGATGATGATGGTACACCTGTGCGCTAGTGAGTGGGGCTCACTCCCGACCGTCGCAGAGTCTGCAAAGCCTTCGTTTGGCAGAGGCCTTTTGCCAAAGCTGCCGGTACCTGCATGATGCGATCAGGCATGATGATCAACTTCAAGGCCTGCGGAGCCGCCAGTGTCAGAAGACTCACAGAACTAGATGTGAAGATGTTACCGGCACACATCAACGTAAACCATGAAGTACTTCACCGTGCCAGGCTTCACCCTGCTTGGCACCGTATGCTGCACGCGCATTCAGGACTTCCCTCAACCCCATGACACACTCCTGTTGACCCACACACTCTCTGGTAGCATAAATGCGGATGATTCTTCAGCGATCAACACTCGTGGAATTGCACACACCCATACAGCACAACACAGCTGAATGCACCATGGGCAAAGCCACAATGATGCTGCAACATGTGTCTTCCTGGCCTTCCGTGATGGCGTACTGTCCGAAGCTTTTGGCTTGCATGCACTCCCTGAACCCAAGTCCAAGTAGCACTCACAATCGCAAGCTGCAAAGGTGACTTAGGCAACTCAAGCGTGCATGTGCGTACTAGCGAATTGTCACGAGAGCGTTCGGCTTCTGCGCGACTGCTGCTGGCAAGTCAGTGAAAACTGCCAACATGTCAGCGCCATGCGCCATGCACGGTGGTGGGCGCATGAAAACAAGCTTGCCACATCACAACTTGTGAGTTGACCGTTGAGACAGACAGGTCGTCAAGACGCACCGTTGTGGCAGACACGTCTTCAACACACACAATTCACCACACAGAGGGCTGACTGATGCTTCCATGAGACAGATGCTGCAGAGGTGCTGACACGCATTCTGGTACGCACACAAACAGCAATGATTCTTCTTCGTCTAGGATCCAATCAGATCAGATCTTTCAAGACCAGGAGGGCTGTCGGTTCTTCAATTGTCTGCAACAAGTCACACCTGTCAACCAAGAAGATATTGGCGACAGTCCGATTGCTGGGGTCATGCTGGTAGGAGCATACGTAACAGCTGGCAGGCAAACTGGCGCCGGATTGCTGCAGCAGGGACAAAGACGACAACACAAAAACAACGAAATCACACAATGAACAAATAAACAAAAAAACTGTGGAACGAAAGAGGCAGCCTGCAAACTGTGCCCAACATGCGACAACAATCACACCCATAGCCAAGTCCGAGAGTTACTGACAGCCAAGCATGCTGCCGCACACTGCTCTGCCCTGCGTTGACATGCCTGGTTTCTGCATACACACCTGACCCTGGTCGAAACCAGCAGCATATGCAGACAGACCGCACACAGCATACCAACCATCCGCACATCCCACAAAGTGACACAGGGCAGGACCACACATGCGCACAAGCAGCAAAACATCTAGACACACAGCAGCTCTGCATGCTTCTCTGCTAGAGTGCTGCATACCTTTCACAGCAGGCTCACAGTGCCAGTGATTTGCGCTGTGCTGTGCTGCTGGGTCCGAACAACCAGCCGCGGCAGAAGCAACACCATGATCACACCGCTACACACCCAGATACACTGAGGCCACGCCTGCATGCCAAGACACTTGCAGCAGCTGCAATCCCCAGGTGAACTGCGGAATTCGGAAGTCGAGCAAGCTACCGGAAACAAGCCCTTACCCAGCAGGTGCTGCGTATCACTGCAGACACTACCCTGCTGTTGCCAAAAGCTGCAAGGCAACACCACTGTGAGATTGATATTGTGTGGATGCCTGAGGGTCCCACACAAACAACACCAAACGGCATCTCTACAGCCGCATGGCAACACGCAACACAGGTTCTTCTGTGCGTGCGCAGCACTACTACAGCAACCACTCCTGCAGAAATGGGGCCTGTCCTGCGCCAGACACACACCACACCCTGCTGTGCCTGCAGTGGCAGAGCGCACAGCAGGTGTCTGCACGGACACACAGCTCCCATAAGATCAAAACTGAAAGCCCGTTCCGGGCCGGCCCGTACAAAATGCAGCAGCTGGCAGCCTGCTTTTCCACTGACGTAGAATGCTCCGTTTGCTGCTGATGGACACAAGTATTGTGTGAAACTACACTTGTGTGCATCTTACGAACGGCAGGCACAGCATACCAGCCAGAGATAGCTATCTGACATGCACCTGAAACACCACCATGCCCAAGCACACACCCAACACACGACAAGACACAACACATCCCACAAACACAACACCACAAAACACAACATGGATGCACAAACAGCAGCGCACACAACAAGCTGAGGTTGGAAGTGTTTCAGCCAAGCCCCTGCTGCCTTTGCTGCTTCATTCACACCCCCAAGCACAAACAGAACAGCACCACGACACAGAGTAAATGCAAGATGCATGCAACACCACCGGCGTCCCGACTACGTACCTGCCTTGAAGGCAGGTAACAGCAGAGTGCCTGAGCAGAATGGCATCTGCAGGTCCGATTAGAATTGCTAGTACTGCTAAACACCAGCCAACACTGCCCACACACAGCGCAGCAGCAGAGCATGTCATAACCATGCAATGCAACAGCTACGAACATGGTGCATCCAGGATGCAATTGACAGCGCAGCACAGCACCAGTTCTACAGTCACGCACACCACGTCCCAAGCCTCTTCTGAGATGTCACAAGGACACCTGTTGAAGCTGTGTTGAAGCTGTGCGAAGCAACGTGCTTGAAACAGGCCAGCCCCAAGACGCTGCAGAGCTGCCACATCAACCTCAATCGGGCAGCTGAATTGCCCGCTGAAGGTAGCAGTTAGCGGCCCTGGTGATTTGGGCAGCTGCTTGGCAGCTACTGTTGGCCTGGCTGCTGCTGTTGCTGCTGCTGCCGCCACTGCTGCTGCCGCCACTGCTGCTGCCGCCACTGCTGCTGCTGCGTCTGCTGGCATCAACACATTGAGGAGAGGCTGCTGTCTGAAGAGCTGTCCTTTCGCAGCGCTGCCACGAAGCAATCCAGCAAGCTGCCTTCATCAACCACCTGCAGCAGACACGCATAAGCACGCATAAAAGAGGAGCCTCCTTTGTCATAACACGATCCTAATCAATGCAAAAATGCAGCAGCACAGTTGATTATCCACTATATAGCTGAAGCGTTTCGTCTGCTTCAACTACATAACTCAGCTCGCAAAGCATGCCAGCTCAGAGCCACAACCAAAGATGACCATCAACAACAGCTCTGCTTGTGACCAGACGGCTGCTGGTAGCTCTGTTGCGCACCTCCTGATACATGAAGTGGTGCTTGCAGGCCCACACTAGGTCTGCCCTGCTGCTGCTGGAAGTGAGACCCTGAAGGAAAAGCCATGGCCACCAACAATAATCAGCCGATGGTCAGCAACTGGGTTGCATCGGCCGTGGATAGATTGGACAACTGCTGAACATATATACATAGCAGCAAACATGGCGCACTGCCGACTGTGAGCTTCCGATACTGCCTTCTGCTCTGCTGTTACTGGATGCCCGGGGCACAGCCCTCAGAGGTGGCACAAGTCTCTGCAGAGTGCTGCCTGCTGGCAGGCAGATGCTAAGTAGCTGCCTAATGCGCTTGTTGACAGGTGATGCTTGATGTTTGTTGACAGGTGATGCTGAAGCTGAACTAGAACAGAAGCGAAAGCATAGGCTGCTTATCAAGCCATATGCCTGCTGGTATCGCTGCTACCTGCTTGCAGGCAGATGCCAAGTGACTGCTTGATGTTTGTTGAGAGTTGCTGCTGAAGCTGAATCAGAGCAGAAGTGCAAGCATAGGCTGCTCAATGGTGCCTCCACTGCTGGCTCTGAGCAGGAGTGTATAGGCTGCTCACCAAGCCATATGCCTGCTGGTATCGCTGCAACGACTCCTCCCCAAGCTTGTCAAAGTCAATGATCTGCAAGTTGCAGCGGCGGAAACACACAGGCATACGTGTTGGATTCAGTTTCTACAATGTGTCAGTCCAGTGCTGAATAAAGTCTCACATGGAATAGTGTTTTGGTCAATGTCTGTTACTGTGCCTGCAGCAGAGCTGGCCACCATGCTGCATATCAGCTGATCAGTCAGCTCGACATCACCGCTGCTGCAGAGACTCAAAACAATATATTTATATGTCAATCGATAACTTACCGAGCCATATGCTGCTGCTCGCATCATCAGGGTAGACCTGGATGGGGATGCCTTCATGCCTGCAGGACAACCACCAGCAGCAGAAACAGCAACAGGGATGTCAGAACACTGCTGTCGGATGCAGCTGCAGGCAGACCAGCCTTGTCCGCTGTTTCCTTGCATATTAGGTGCTTTCAATTCGTTATGCAAGCTAACCTGGGCAGCAGGTTGCTGTTGTGTGTGAACTGCTGCTCATGACCTACTGCACCAACCTGTTGCGCTGACGCCATGGTGGTCGCCCTTGGGCTGATCACGCTGCTTGCGAGCCAAGCGGCATTGAATGGTACGTTTCGACAACCTTCCCATCTGCTGCGTACATCAAGATGAGCAGGATGTTGGTCAGACGCAAATGCCGATGTGTGAGGCAGCTCCAGGAGAGATTCGCTGCACCAAACTGCATTACTAGATGAGCCAGATGATTGCACGGTTTGGTCAGCAGGCCAGCGTATGTTCGTTTGCGCAACACGACTGACCATGATGCAACAGCAGGCGTTCACTCACTCTGGAACGGTCCAAAATCAGCAGGAGTCCTTCCAATAAAGAAAGCGCTCCTCAATGCAGGCCTAGGAGGGAGCAACGCCTAACTAGGGCCACCTGTTCCTCCTCCCAACCAAAACCGGACGAAACCGGCCCAACCTAGAGTCTGAAGGCTCAAAAGGAAAGAGCGAGTGTCGAGGCCCAGCCTATGACGCGAGCAAGCATCCTAGATGACATTCGCTGAACCACAGGAAGGGACTCCGTGACAGAGCGACTTGAGCACGCTGGCGCCTGATTCAGTGCATATTCAAATTGTGTGTATGAACGTTCACTGTTTGCTGGCACTTGGGCTAATCAACAGACTGTCGCATCACCAGGAACACGCGTAACTGTTGCAGCTGCTTCATTCATTCGTTTGCTCCTTTGATCACTCCTTGGAGCCTGGAAGCCGTTTTTGTGTCTCTGTGGGCTGCGTTTAGCGCTGACAGGATTGCAGCAAGGGCCCTCACCACTGCAGGGCCCTGCAGTGCAGGCATCTGCCACCTGCTACAGCCATGCAGGATCAGCAGCGGCAGCAGCAACAGCAGGAGCAGCAGCGGGTCTTCCGGCAGCGTTTAAAGCAGCATCATAGGCAGCGGCTGCAGCATGTGCTGGGCTTTTGTGACGACAATGCTGCTCGCATGCATGAGGTGGAAGAGGCCTTCAGGTAACAGTCCCAGCATATGAAATTTCGTGAAGCCGTCTTGTGGTTGTGCAGCAGGCTGCAGTTTAAAAGCGTTGGTACCTGCTATTTGCGGGTGCAACCTGCTGCCCAGATTTGGTGCTGTGCATGGCTGCTGACCTGCCGCCTCCTCACTGGGAACATATGCTGTGCTGCTGCTGCTGCGGCTGATGCTGCTGCTGCTGTGTGGTGGCGCAGGCGTATGCGTGGCGTGTGGGAGGCTGAGGCCAGCTGCCTGATGCCGCTCACCGTTGCTGCTGAAACAACATATGCTGCTGCTGCTACTGCCGCTGCTGCTGTGTGGTTGCGCAGACACGTGCGTGGCGTGTGGGAGGCTGAGGCAAGCTGCCTGATGCCGCTCATCACAGGCTCAGCACACGCATCATCAACAGACAATGAGCAGCAGGCCATGGGTGCGTGATCATAAGGATTTCAAGAAACATTGGGGGTGTGGCTACCGATCAAACCAGTACCTGTGCTGCCCGCTGCTGCCATACCAAGAACAGTCATGGCATGTGCCCTGCAGTACTGGTCTTACAGTCATGTGACATAGCTACGAGGCTTTGCAGCATGCGTCAGCTTACTGCCCTGTCCAAATGCATCAGCAGATGCTGTCACATTGACACCAACCACCAGCTGCTGCCGCTGCTGCTGCTGCTGCTGCCCGCTGTAGACAACACGCTGCACAACGACCGTCACTTTTGGAGCAGCACGGGATCAGCCACGCAGGTGGCAGACGAGGGGCTGCTCTTTGAGCTGGCTGGGCCTGCGTCACGCGTGTCGTATGTACAGCTGGCAGTCTACAGGGCCTTCTACCAAGCAGGGTGCGTGTATCCTGGTCACATTGTTCTGCATGTTGTCTTTACATGGTCATGTTGTATTGCGTGTCATACCTACAGCTGGCAGTGTACAGGGCCTTCTATCAAGCAAGGTGCGTGTCAACTTGGTCATGTTGTATTGCGTGTCATACGTACAGCTGGCATTCTACAGGGCCTTCTATCAGGCAGGCTAAGTTGCAGCCGCAGGATGGTGTCTTGTGTCTGGCGTGTGCGCTGCCAATCTGTCCGTACAGGCTAAGTTGCAGCCGCAGGATGGTGTCTTGTGTCTGGCGTGTGCGCTGCCAATCTGTCCGTACTACCTCCTACTGTGTGTCTGGTCACGGCATTGCTGCTGTTGGCAACTGTTAGTCACAGTTACGTGGCAGACGAGGGGCTGCTCTTTGAGCTGGCTGGGCCTGCATCACGCGTGTCGTATGTACAGCTGGCAGTCTACAGGGCCTTCTACCAAGCAGGGTAGGTTGCAGCGTCTTGTGTCTGACGTATGCGCTCCCAATACTGGATTGAAAAAGTATACCAGGTGCATTTGCACCAAAAGATGGTATGGGTTTGCTTGCGCTGACACGCATGATCAGGAGTTGCTCTTTGAGCTGGCCGGGCCTGCTGCACGCGTGTCATACGTACAGCTGGCAGTGTACAGGGCCTTCTACCAAGCAGGGTAAGTTGCAACGGCAGGATGGCGTCTTGTGTCTAATGATTCCGCTGCCAGTACTATTTTAAAATCATGTACCAGGTGCATTTGCACCAGAAATATGGTATGGGTTTGCTTGTGGCATGCTGCACGCGTGTCAAAGTGCAGCTGGCAGCCTGCACAGCCTTCTAAAAGGCAGACAGGGCAGAGGGGAGGGGGGGGCTGGTTTGTATCGCCCCCTACGGTGTGTCTCGCCACGACAATTCTGCTGTTAGTAACAGTTAGTAACAGTTACTTTGTTGCCTCCTGGTGTGTCCTGGTCAAACGCCTCCCAGCCAATGCATCTCGTAGTTCGTTCCGTAGTTGGTTCGTTCCGTAGTTGGTTCTAAGTCATAGTGTCAAGCACTGGCCTTTTAACGCTGTTACTTTGCTATTACTCGCTGTTGCACTGTTTCTCACTGTACAGGTATCCGGTGTATCCTCCCATGCAGCTTCAAATCTGGGTGGGCCCAACCCAGCACCAGCTAGCACCCGGCTCTCCAGTAATGCACGTGCAGGCCACAGATGCCCTGCAGACGTTTGCACTCTACCCAGATGCCCCCGTGGGACGCTTCCTGCAGCTACGAATGTACGGAAAGCTGCAGAAGCAGCAGGAGGATATGCGGTTTTACATCGCCCTGCGTTACATTGCTGCTCTAGGAGAGCCAGTACCAGCTGCTCAGCTAGCAATTGCTGCTGCAGTTTTGAGATCTGCTGCAATGCAGTTGTTGCCTGGAGGCTGCTTGCCTGGCTACAGCTGCTGTGGTGCATTGGCGAATGCAGCTGAGCAGGGGGTGCAGTTGCGGGATGCGGCACAGGGTGTGGCAGCAGGGGGACGACTGCTGGCCATGGAGCAGCAGCAGCCTCAGCAGCAGCAGCAGCCTCAGCAGCAGCAGCAGCCTCAGCAGCAGCAGCAACAGGGTGTGGAAGAGCTAGTGGTGCGGCAGCAGCAGCAGCAGCAGCAAGAGCGGCGGCGCCGGCAGCGAGCTAGTGCTGCTGCTGCTGACTCTGATGATGACGAGGATATGGATGACGCCGATGACACACTTTCGGGTGATGACGCAGCCGGTAGTAATGACAGTAATGATGACGATCATGATGACGGGGATGACGCCGGTGTACAAGGCCAGCAGGGTTACCTGCGGTATCGTATGGCTGAGCGGGCAGCGCCTGCTGCTGCTGCTGCCGCTGCTGCTGCTGCTGAGCAAGCCTTCATGCGGGCCATTGAGAGGTGGGCGCCAGGAGTGGTAGTTTGAAATTGATACTAAGTATGCAACAAGATACAAAGTAGGGCTGTGCAGTGTGCAGAGTGTGATGCACTGTCAGCCACATGGAGTTGTCGGAAGGGGCGTCGGTGGCCACAGGTGCAGCAGAGGGTGGCAAGGGTTTGCCGTCTCGTGGAAGCTGTTGTTCGCAGGTGGCATCATTCACATGCTGCTGCTGCTGCTGCAGGCTGGGTGACCACGGAGCAGTTGAGCATGTGCTGGCATCATTCACATGCTGCTGCTGCCCCTCTGCTGCTGCTGCTGCAGGCTGGGTGACCACGGTGCAGTTGAGCATGTGCTGACATCATTCACTGAATGGCATGCTGCTGCTGCTGCCCCTCTGCTGCTGCTGCTGCTGCAGGCTGGGCGACCACGGTGCAGTTGAGCATGTGCTGGCATCATTCACATGCTGCTACTGCTGCTGCTGCTGCAGGCTGGGTGACCACGGTGCAGTTGAGCATGTGCTGGCATCAAATACATGCTGCTGCTGCTGCTGCAGGCTGGGTGACCACGGTGCAGTTGAGCATGTGCTGGCAGAATGGCTGCAGGATGAGCCACTTGTAGCAGGACAGCCCAGGTGAGCACAGGCTGTTACGTTGTTATATTAAACAGTGTTACATCGCTGTTACTTTGGCTGATGCTCAGGCCTCAGCACTTGGGACTGGCTGTACATCTGACTCCAGCTGAGGCCGTAAGCAGCGCAGCTGGACTGGATGCACTGTTCAGTGCACCTTGCTTGTCTGACATGTCATCTTCCTCCTACACTGGCATCTCAGTGCACCTGGGAACTGCCTTTCTTGATTGATTGCTGATTGACATCCGATTTGCGTTTGTGGTTGCCATCTGACTTGCTGCTGCAGGGGCGAGCAACCACAGCAGCCGCGCAGCTCAGCACGAGCAGCAGCAGCACAGCAGCAGCAGCAGCAGCAGCAACAATACGCTGCAGTTCATGGGTGGGGTCCCCTCGTACCCCGCCCAGTGCTGCATCTAGAGCTTGGTCGTCACTACAACACTCAAAATCAGCCACAGCTGCACCAACAGCAGCTCAAAGTTCCAGCAGCAGCAGCAGCAGCAGCAGTGGACAGGCCCTGGGCCGTTACATGTCATGCAGATCTAAAGGCCAGCTTACTGCTACCAGTGGCTGGCCTTGCAGCTGGGGCAGAAACAGCATCCGTGTTAGGCCAGTCTGCTGCTGCTGTAGGTGCTGACGCAGCAGCAGCAGTACTGGCCGGAGCTGGCAGCGCGCAACAAGCAGTAGAGGCAGCAGCAGCAGCTGCAGCAGCAGCTGGCCAGCGCGCAGGGTTGACGGCTGCTGGTACGGTGGTGCCTGCAGGGCAGCTGTTTCAAGTTGTGGATGCATGGGACAGTTGGAGCTGCAGTGCTCAGCAGCAGCAGCAGCAGCAGTGCAGCTGGTATGAGGAGGGAGTGGAGCTGGATATGATGCTGGCTCACCAGCAGCAGCAGCACCAGGTTATGGTTGCTGGGTAGCAGTGACCAACCTCCCGAGGTTGTTCTGTCTTGCTGATCGACATCAAGAGCGTGTTGTCTTTCTGCCATCGTTTTGTTAGGGTGGCCCCTTACCTTGAGGATTAGCTTTAAGCTGTTTAAAGCCGGCCACGTCAGTGTTCGTGTCAATAGTTGACAGTCAATGATCCAGGGCTTGGGTTTGGGCTCACAGGTGTGACCACCTGTGACAGCTTTGGGTTTTGAGTGTCAGCAGTTGATCCTCAAATGTAATGCGCTTCTTACTCTGGCACGTGGTGAATGTGAGGCCTTTATTGCTGCGCGGGTTGCTCTGCTTTCAAGCAACAAATAGGACACAGTTCAGGTTGCTTGTTCCACACAGTTTTGAACTAACGGGGCTGTCCAAGGCACAGGATCCCCAATCTTGACCAAGCGACAATGTTGAGCTTAAAGCCGATACATCGAGCTGCGTTGACGTCTTGCACGCTGATGACGTTGGGAGATGCAGCATGCCAGGCGATACAGTGCCGACGGAACAGACAGCCACTGCACGTAGACACTGCTAGAGCTGCTCGATTTGGACTCATTGGACTAACACTTCACGGACCTTTCTTCTTCAAGTGAGCGTCGCAACACCCGCGCGATCTAGGGCCGCAACAGGGTCTAGACAGCAGCAGCCTGAGCAGCAACAGCAGCAGCAGAGCTGCCCAACATAGACGACCTCAGCAGCAGGAGCAGGAGCACGTTCTTCGCTATCTGAGAATATTGTTGTGCGTTACTTTGATGTTGGCACCAGGGGTTTCCAGTGGCTGGATGGCAAGTTTGGCGTGGCCAAGACTTTGCAAAATGTGAGTTACTTGGCTGATGTGTACATGCAGTGCCCCGGCGGCCCATGCGGCTCTGTAGATTGGTACATGCAGCAGCAAGCAGCCGTAGTGGCAGCACGATAGAGTAGAAGAGGCACGCTGCTGAATGACATTAGGAGTTGCGCTGGTGATGCAACACAGCGGCCGCAAGTCGCTTGGCAACCAATGCCAGCCTGCAAGTACAGCACAGCTTTGACAAGTGTGTGATTACACTGATCATGGCGCACATGATGTCAAGGTGTGGTCTTGGTTACGGTGGTGTCGCCACCTGAAAAGGGCCACGATAAGTAGAGTGCCAGTCAGACCCTAGGGACTCCCCCCTGGTTCAGTGCTTACTTCAGTCTTCTATTCTGTGCTGCGTCCAGGCTGTGACCAAGTCCCTAGTGGGGCAGGCAACACTGTTCCCCACCTACACAACTCTGGTGCTGCTATACTCAAGCCTGTTGGAAGGGCGCAGCATAGAGGTACGCCATGCTGTAATGCTGCTGTAACAGTATCTGTGCTGTGAATGTCACAGCAGCTGAGTTGCTCATCATGACCCTCTCATTGGGTATGGCGATGTGTCACATAACATGTTACTTTTGGTGTTCTTCTTGCAGGAAGCCTGCGAGCAAGTGCGTCACAAGCTGCCGCAGCTGTTTGTGACTGGCAGTGTGTACTGGCCCACAGTCAATGTGGCAAACATAACATGTTACTTTTTGTATTATTTTTGCAGGAGGCCTGCGAGCAAGTGCGTCACAAGCTGCCGCAGCTGTTTGTGACTGGCAGTGTGTACTGGCCCACAGTCAATGTGGCAAACATAACATGTTACTTTTTGTATTATTTTTGCAGGAGGCCTGCGAGCAAGTGCGTCACAAGCTGCCGCAGCTGTTTGTGACTGGCAGTGTGTACTGGCCCACAGTCAATGTGGCAAACATAACATGTTACTTTTTGTTTTATTTTTGCAGGAGGCCTGCGAGCAAGTGCGTCACAAGCTGCCGCAGCTGTTTGTGACTGGCAGTGTGTACTGGCCCACAGTCAATGTCGCAAACTTCATGTTTGTGCCACCACAGCAGCGAGTACTAGCAGTAAACGCGTGCGCAATCTTGTGGAACACGTATCTGAGGTAAGCGCCAGCTGCTGGTTTGCAGGTTTCTTGTTGTCAGCAGGCGCATGCGTGTATGTGTTTGTCTGCATGCCCTACAGCTCCTCACAGGTTGATCTGACTGGTGTAGCCACATGCTTTCGTCTGTTATATTACCGCCAGACACACTGACAGCAACACTCTCTGCTTTTGTTGCTGCCGCAGTTACGTCAACGCTGCACCACTTCCTGCAGCAAGAGAAGCTGCAGCAAGATAGGACGTGCACCAAGCAGCAGCAGCAGTATCAGTGATGCAGCAGCATCAGTGGGACAGCTATCACACTCCAAAGGACACTCAATCTGATGCGGTAATGGTAAGGTTGCGTGCTGATATGTTTTGTGAAATGGTTGTCAAAGGTGTCTTGCTGATAGCATACATATCAGCCGTTGCTAGCGCATGCCGTGTCACCAACACGTCTCACCTTGCTGCAATTGTTGGTGCGTTATGTGGTGTGTGGTAATTGCATGTAGCGATGTGCTGTCACAGTGGCACTGTCACATCTGTCACTGTTTGTTTTGGTGCTGTACCATGGTTTGCTTGCTCATCAGCCTTATGGCCAGCTCGTTGGGAACCCACTGATGGTACTTTGAGAGTCAAGTTTTTATATGGTTCCCCTATCCTGCTAGAAACACGTGTCATTGGTTGATTGACCATGCTTTGGTTCAGGAGTCTAGATCTGAGGATGCGAGTGCTACAGTGACTGTGTTGCAGAGCATGATGCATCTCTAGGAAAGAGCAGGTGCGTCATTCATGCAAGGTCTTGGTGGAGAGTGCAAACTTTGCACTTGCAGCAAGTGCAATTCGCACAGTCGCTACTTTTTCAGCGACTTTGACTCTGTGCAGCTGCTGCATAAGCAGCTTGTGCAATAGTTGTGCATGCAGCGTTGCTGTGTTTCTGTGCAGTCTCAGCAATGTTAACATTTATTTACAGCGATGACCGCATGTCATGAGGACATAGCAGTAATCATCACTGATGTGTTGTTCTTGGCAGCCTGCAACAACATTACCGTTATGTTTGCGTAGGGCCCTTTACACCTTATTGTGCCATCACTGTGTTTACGGGTGGCCAAGCCTGTGGGAGTCTGCTTGCAGGATTGTGCAACGGTGCAACTGTACCGCCTTGAACCTGCTGCTGTAGTCTGCAGAGGTACAGCCGTTGGCAACCGAACTTGGGAATCACACATCAGTGCAACAGAAAACATGCCTGCTGACGAGCATGGTAATGCATATGCTGACAGTCCTCGTTCTGTTTGACCCAACACGAACACCACGGTTTGACTGCTTTTCTCAGAGTGTTTGGCGCTTCCAACAGAAAAACCTTGGAGATGAGAAGGTGTCACCTACCATCAGATAAAACTAATCATCATACTACCCGTTCGGATGCAACTGTTGCGTATGACATACATGTAGGTGTACACCTAGCCCAAGAATTCATTGTTCACAAATGGCGCGTCTCACAATACATGGTACCTCCCGGAGGTCAGCCTGACCTGGTTTGAAACCAATTACACACCAGAAAACCAAACTATGCCAAACTTTAGCAAACCTGGTGACGTGCGCAATAAGGAACCCTGCCGTATAGGCAGCTGCTGACCACACTCTATTCACAAATGCTGCGCGCGTGTCCAAGGTTGCACTGTGGGTGTAACTGTACCACACAAAGCATGTTGCAACAGCAACGATAGTGCTGGGAGCCACTACCCCCCCTAGGCACACACCGAAGAATGAGTGGATGCCGGTAAAGCGACCCCAATACGCAACAGCCCATCATGTTAAACACCACAGCATCATCCACACACATAGCTGACACAGCCTGCCTCCGCGCGGTAGTCCGGTTGTAGTCGAGATGCCCGAAGGCCAGGCGTGCAGTAGATGCACAGCCATACATACTCCAG
>CADDIJ020003138.1:0-11456 GCA_902809745.2 Tetradesmus lagerheimii
GCATCTGCTGACCAGGCATGTTGCTGCATCTGCTGACCAGGCATGTTGCTGCATCTGCTGACCAGGCATGTTGCTGCATCTGCTGACCAGGCATATTGCTGCACGCAGCATAACCACTGCACGCAGCTGCAGTATCTGCAGTGCTTCATAATCATCTGCTGTTGCTGCTGCACTTGCTGCAGCTGCAATGCAGCAGCATTGCACATTGTCTGCTGCTGCAGATTGCCCCACGCACCACTGCTAGCAGAGGCTTCAATGGGTGGAAGGCCACACACCGCGGGTGCAGACCCCTAGGAAGACTGCAGACCTCCACCTGCATGCACAAAACAGCACAGAAACAGCATGACATTGAGCATATGGGTGAGGTGACATGTGTGCAGTATGGCAGTACATTGTGGGACAGCCCCCTGGGTAGGCTGCACACCTCCACCTGTACGCACAACACACAAGTGCACAGCAGATGGCTGCGTTAATGATTTGCTTTGGTGTGCAGAGCGGCAGTACATCTTGAGTGCAGACCCCTGGGCAGGTTGCAAACTTTTACCTGCACATCAAAACAGCACACAAACATCTTGATGTATACCACACACAGGTCATGCGGACAGGATGGTATTGAGCACATGGGTGATATGTGTGCAGTATGGCAGTATGTTGTGGGTCAGCCCCCTGGGTAGGCTGCAGACCTCCACCTGCATGCACAACACAGCACACAAACAGAATAGTATTGAGCAGATGGGCGATGTGACATGTGTGCAGTATGGCAGTATATTGTAGGTCAGCCCCCTGGGTAGGCTGCACACCTCCACCTGTACGCACAACACACAAGTGCAGAGCGGTACAGCGGACGGCGGAGTACAGAGATTCGCTTTGGTGTGCAGTGCGGCAATACATATTGGGTGCAGACCCCTGGGCAGGCCGCACACCTCCACCTGCACATCAACACAGCACACAAAGATCACGATGTACACCACACACAGGTCATGCGGACAGATTAATGTCGAGCACATGGGTGACATGTGTGCAGTACGGCAGTATATTGTGGGTCAGCCCCCTGGGTAGGCTGCACACCTCCACCTGCATGCACAACACACAAGTGCAGAGCGGTACAGGGGATGGCTGACTATGGAGAATCGATCTGGTGTGCAGTGCAGCAGTGCGGCAACACATTTTACGCATACCCCTGGGCAGGCTGCACACCTCCACCTGCACATCCAAGCAGTGCACAACCAGCACGATTTGCACCACATGCACATCAGTGCAGGCAAATATGATCGGCAAGATGTGTGCAGCATGGCAACAGAGCAAACAGTTGTACAGGAAGCAGGGGCATGGTCAACATATGAAAATGCTGCAGGAAAAAGGTGCCTGGAATGATTGGGTACAACCTACACTCTGTCCTGCAGGTTGCAATGTTGCTGCATACATTTGTGGAACTTGAACATTGGGCTTAACCTTGTGTAGCATTGCAGGAGCACCAGGACTGAAGCGCACTTCTACAAGTGCTGTAGCTGCTGCTCCAATCAAAGAAGCGCTTGAGCAAGGAGCTACACAGCACATGCGTCTCCACACAAGCTTGCACCTGCCGATGCACAGCACTGCTTACCGGCAGCAGTGTAGCACAGTCAACGTGGCCAGCTGCCTCCAGCCGTACAAAGTCAGCAGCTGGTGCTGCTGCTGTTGTGCCAACCATGGTGTTGTCCTTGCTGCTTCAGCAGAAGCAGGTGTGTGCCTGCTGCTGCAAGCTCTCCGGCCCTGCCCGCTGCTCAGCTGCAGCAGACAGCTACAAGATCAATTCCTAGAGGTGTACTAGTCATGTAAACTGCTCAGCATGATCTACAAGTGCTGCTGTGTGACTGGAGCACAGCAGAGGAACGGTTGGTGATGTTTTGTGCCCGCTGCAAGGCACGTGTTCGTTGATCACGCTGGATGAGCACAGCTTGGAACGTGTTTACGCACGTTCCTGATGAGAACAGGCGTACGCGGTGTGCAGCAAAACAGCAGTACAAACCAGGGCTCTGGTCATGACAAACTACGAAGAAGCTGATCTCAAGCAAAACACACACTGGTCAGGCTCCAACATCAAGTCGTTGTGCTGATTAGAGCATGCTGATCTCGCCTCAGGAACAATCGCACTTCACGAAGGCACCCAGCCATTGCCTTGTATCAGCTAGGTCCCGCGTTTAGGCCAATATGCAACGCTTGGGTCGCGTTGCAGCAGCGCTGTTGCAAGCGCACCGCTCGCTGCTAGCAGCCGGCGCTGTGCAGCAACAGCAGCAGCACGCCACAGCAGCAGTAGTGCAATGTGAGTGCCAGGAGGTTTCGTGCAGCTTCGACCAGCGAGATACACTGCCAACAAAGCTTAACGTTCACCTCCCCCTCTTGCAGGTTTGACAAGCAGCCTGAGCAGCAGCCAATTGCAGCAGCATGCAGCGCACCACAGCCTGACAGCAAGCAGCCAGGTGAGGCTTCGTATTGCAAGATCTGCTCCGAGCAGCGCCAGCAAAACAAACTTCATAGGCCATGGGTTTAGCCTGCTTGCTGTATGTCGACAGCTGTCAGTGACAGCAATGCCATGCGACCTTCAGCAAGTGGGCTGGGAGCTAGCAAGTGACAGCAAGCAAACCCAACCAGTGCTCTGTGCTGTTTATCAGTGCCCCATCAGTGCAGTACTTCTGGGTGGTGCCAGCTTTGCTGATATGTGCAGCTTTGCATAAGGGGGTGACTTGCCTGTCTCGCTTTCTGTCCTGCTGGGTCACAGTGCTGCTGTTTCGCACCTCATGTCTGCGCGTCACGTTTGGCTGGCCGCTGTTCTGCCGTTGTGGTACACATCGCAGCATCGAGTACACTTCTCACAGCTTAGCAGCAGCAGCAGCAGCTGCCATGGGCAGCTGGCAGCACTTGTGCAGCTGCTCAGCTGTAGATCCGTAGCAACTTCTGCAAGCTGCCGTGACAGCAGCAGCAGCAGCAGCCAGCTGTCTCCCACAGCCGCAGTACCAGCAGCACCAGCAGGGCAGCAACCACAGCAGCAGCAGCAGCCACGGCGCGGCCCTATTGAAGGCATCTGCAGGCGCAAGAACATGAAAGTGGGCTGGAAAAAGCTCGACTTTGTTCTGCGCATGGTGCGGCGCAGCTACGTGGACGATGCATTGTCACAGCTGGCAGCAAACCCTAAAAAGTCGGCTGTGTTTGCGCTGCACGCGATTGCCAACGCGCGCAACAACGCGATATTCGCGGGCGCAGATCCTGCTAAGCTCTGGGTGGCGGAAGCATACGTTACAAAGGGGCGCTACCGCAAGTACATGGCGATCATGGGCAGGGGCAACACTGGAGTCAAAGAGACGCGGTACAGCCATTTGAATGTCAAGGTGAAGCAGCTAGAAGAGGGCGATCGCAGCACAGCGATGGTCATGCTGCGTCGGCGGCCGATTCATGTGGCGCCTCTGGTGCAGAGGCTGCAGCAGGGCAGGCGCGGGCGGGCAGTGGGGCGGCAGGTGCAGCAGCAGCAGCAGTGGCGCCGGCGGCAGCAGCAGCAGCAGCAGGCATAGGAGAGGCAGATGCAGCCATATGTATATGTGTGCGGGGAGATGAAGTAAGGTGTGCTGCATGCAGCGCCTGCTGAGGATTGGTGGTGGCAGCTGGCATGTTCAAGCGAGTGCAGAACAAGCCTTATGGTTGGTGCGCGTTGCGCAGTGCGCCTATCGCCTGTGCTTCGCGCGTAGTGATGGCATAGGAGAGGCACGTGCCAGTCATATATGTGCAGGTAGTTCCAGTAGGGTGCAAGCAGTAGCTGCTGCAAGCAGCACTTGCTGAGAACTGGCGGCGGCAGGTGCCATGTTCAACAGAGTCTGCCAAACCAACGTGGCCACTGGTGCTTTGTGCGCTTTGCGTGTCTGCGCGTCGTGAGCAGCCCGCCGGTCAGCAGCTGCGGCGCGTCAACGGGCGCGAACTGCGGCGGAGTTGGTGTGTGCACCAGCATTATAAGCTGACAGCTGCTGGCCAACTGTAAGTTGTTGTGTGCCTCATGTTTGTTGTCAGGGCAGCAAGAGGCTGTGTGTGCACCAGCTGTGTCTACGAGTAGTTGGTGTGTCCACCAGCATATGACCAGCTGCTGGCCAAGAACGGTGGGTTGCTGTGTGCCTCCAGGAGAGCAAGAGGGGCAGGGTGGGTTGCTGTGTGCCTCCAGGGGAGCAAGAGGGGCAGGGGAGCCGCTTGAAGCGGCTGTGTCAGCCGGGGCCCTCCTGCTCGGCAGGCATCTGCACACCGCCGCACCGGTTGCTGATACAGAGTGGTGTCAGAGTTCTTGCCCGTCCATCTTCCTGATTGTTTGTGACATAGGTACTCTTCGTTGTTGTGTGACGCTGCTGCATCACAGGCTGTACACGTGTAACATGCTGTCCTGTGCCAAGTCAGTGTATAAACGTAAGGAGTGGGTTCCCCGCCATGACGTACTGACAGAGCTGGCTAGCTTCCAGCTGAGTTGCTGGGCACTGGATCATGTTCTCTAGCAGCAGCTTGTGGTAACCACATCATTGATTGAATGTGCAGCTGGTGTGGGTGCTGCAAGGAAGGCTGGTGCAGGCTGCACCATTTGAACTGGAACTGTTGTCAAGCAATGCTGCCTGTCACGACAGTATGAATAAAGTCGAGCAAGCTCTGTAGCATCTGCATGCTTCCGCTACACAAACTGATCACAATGTGACGAGAGTGCAAGCAAAGACCAGCAACATTGCCACCAGCGCCCATGTACTGCCAGGCTGGAGCTGCACTGCTGTGCTGGTGCCCTGGTGATGAGCAGGCACCCACTGCAGAGCCTGAAAGCGTAGATTGCCATGATCACCACTACACCCAGCTACAGGACCTGAGAACTGTGCTGTGACGCCTCCGTCCCCTCTGACCTGACCTGTGTCTAATGTGCAGCAAACTTTGTTGTCGGGCAGCGGCAGCTTCGCGTCACTGTGATGGAGCAGCTGAAACACATACTCGTCATCATGCAGCCTTGCAAATGGTAAAAGGGCCCTTGCTGCACCAGCAGAACGAGCGAGAACCCCGAACCCCAGCCCCCACTCGACTGTCTGTTCGGTCAAGTGCGTGCACTGTTACCGTAGGCTCCCTCTTTTTCCTGAGTCAAACCAGTCAAGATGACGAAGAAGCGCAGGAACGGAGGGCGCAACAAGTCCGGCCGTGGCCTCGTGAGTAAATGGAGCTTGCTAGCAGGCTTGTGCGGGCGGCAATGCTTTTAGTGCTGCTACAGCAGCTGTTATAGGATCATAAGATGGCTTTGAAGTCTTGAGGGGGATCATCAGAGAAGTGACGGGCCTGGCTGGTTGCTTGCAGGTGCGGCGCGTGCGCTGCGAGGCCTCTGGCGTGATGGTCCCCAAGGATAAGGCCATCAAGCGCTTTATTGTCAGGAACATCGTGGATGCCTCTGCCATCCGTGATATCCAGGACTCCTCTGTGTTCGATGGTGAGCAGCAGAGCAGACACTGAGCAAACGATGCTTGCAGGGCTGTGATCTAGGGCTGGTAGCTGTTTGGTTGTTTTGGATGTTTGTATAAAGGGGGTTTAAGGGGGGCTGGCAGCAGCTGGAGCTCAGCAGGCAACTGCATGACGTCAAGAGCGGCAGGCGCAGCAGCAGCAGCAGCAGCAGTGCCAGCAAGACTGCAACAGCAGGCAGCGCATGCGTGGCTACGGCAGCAGTCACGCAGCTGTCTTCCTCAGCTCTGGCTTCACACCATGCAGCATCAGCTGCAGCAACAGCAGAAGCATGGCCAGCAGCGGCTGCACACAGTGGTACCTGGAGCCTGGAGGGCTGCAGTGCATGAAAGCAGCAACAGCAGCAGCGGCAGAAACCACAGCAGGTCCAGTTGATGTAATGTTAGCCATGCATCCTTAGTCATGGGGACGGTTTGGCAACATGGCAGGCGTTGGTGTGGAGCAGTGCGGCAGTAAACGCCTGCGAGAGTCGTATGCAGGCATGCCCATGCAGCTGCTGATTCTGCACAGCAGCAGTGCGCAGGAGGAACGACAGCAATACAGACGTGCAAGAGTAGTGTAGCAGCATATCATAGCAGCGTCAGTGTCTGCAGGAAACGAGCAGGCATGCAGCTGGCGCAGCAGAATGGGCAGAGCACGGTGTTCAGCACGGCAGATATCATCAATATGTGCGGCCAGCTGCTGCTGCTGCTTATGCTGCCGTGGGAGCAGGCTGGCAATGCATGCAGTATCAAGTGCTGGCCAGTGACAGCAACAGTGCAGATATGGGCTGTCTCCACAGGGGTAGCAGCAGTGCGGGTCATGCATCAGGCAGAACCATGCCATGCATCAGCAGTATGCGGCAGCAGCAGCCTGGTCTATGCAGTATTGCAGCACTGCAGTTGTGATGGCATGGGCCGTAGTGGTAGTTGGTGTCTACGGTTTTAGGGGTTTCGACAGCTTGGCGTATGACATGCAGTACAAGCGTGAGCACTGATGCTTGCAGCCACGCGTGTACTACATTGTATATGTCGAGCTGTCAGAACCCCCAAACCCCTTATACCACAACCACCACTACCCCCCCCCCATGCTGGCGGCAAAAGTGCATGGAATCAGCAGCAGCATGCAATCCGGCAAACAAGCATGTTTGTGCTTGCCAGTTGCCTCTGTTGAACAGACTAGTCGTGCATTGCAGGCGACACATGTGTTGATGTCTCTGCATGCCGCTGTGTACTGGGCTGCCGCTGTGTATTGTTGATTGAAATGTAGAATGAGTTCACAGGCGCACTGAGAAGCACAGGCGCACTGAGAAGCGTTTGCACCATGCCGCAGACAGTAGTCTTGCACATGGTGTGAATGCCTGTCACTGTGCCTGTTGCACCAGTCAATGCTTGCTGAAAGAAGCCCTGTCAAGGCATTACTTGGTGCAACAAGCACATTGAAAAGCATTCACTCCGTGGGCTACCTCAAGGGACAGTACTATGCCCCTCAGGCAATACAGGAAAACGTTGCTCAGCACTGCTACGCTGCTGCTCTGTTGTTAAACCCGCAGGCTACGTGCTGCCCAAGATTTACCGCAAGGTCTTCTATTGCGCCCTCCACCTCTCAACCATGCATGTCCCTCACCGCTGCTGCTGCTGCACTGTCGTTATTTTTGCTGTCATGCTGCAGGCTACGTGCTGCCCAAGATCTACCGCAAGGTCTACTACTGCGTCAGCGCGGCCATCCACTCCAAGGTGGTGCGTGTGCGCAGCAGGAAGGACCGCCGCAACAGGGAGGCCCCCAAGCGCTTCAGGCCCCGGGAGGACAACAAGCCCAAGGACAAGCAGTAAACCCTGTGTTCTGCAAGTTTCCTGCAAGCAGGGGCGGCGGTTTCCTGCAAGCAGCGATGGCGGGTTCCTGGGAGGCAGAGTGCTGGCGAATGCAGTAGACCGCATCATGCAGCAGCGATCAACAGCGGTAGTTGCTGGTTGAGGCCTGGCCTCTGCGCTGAGCAGCAGCAGGTGCAGATGTGATGGGAGTTGTTTGGGTGGCGCTTGCTTGGTGGCCGCTGCTGCAGCAGCAGCAGGCGCTGCTGCTGGCCAGCTGGTAGGCTCATCCTGCCTGTGGTGTAACTGTTGCTATATGCTTGGCTGGCTGTTATGATTGAGGCCGTGACAGGAATGGGCCCAGGGGCACAGGTGAGGTTAAGCAGTGTCATCATCATCATCATCATCATCATCATCATCAAATTACCAGATCAAGCCATAGCATCAACGCCATCGACCCCGCGCCCCCCGGGGGCGGAAGAAAGAGGGAGCACCGCTCCATTATGTTTGCAGCTATTGCGCACATCCCAAGCTTTCACAAGATACGCAGCAATGCTCCTAGATACCAGTCGGCAAACCCCCTTGCTACCCCAAACATCATCAGAAACAGAACGCAACAACTTGGTCGATGCATCAGTCAATGACAATACAAATACTGCATCAATCAATCAATCAATTGATCAATCAATCAATCAATCAATCAATCACTTTGCGGGGGTGGCGACCTTGGAGGCCAGTGCGCGTCAAATAGCCAAATCTACATCTTCAACCATCACAACAACCATTTCAAGCGACACCGGCTGATGCAGACGGTGACCAGCGCTCAGCGCCTGCCTTTGCGTTCGAACTTTCAGTTCGAATTTTTTTTGCTCCCAAGGCGCGCCTACGGGCGCGCTAATCTCTTTAAACCGTTGTCTGCATGATGCTTGTGAAGTAGGGTGGCGTGCAGGGAGCGATCAGTGGACTTCGGGCACAGGGCAGCAGGCACTACATCAACTACACTGAATCCGACGCCACGCTTGAGGCGATGCTATGCTGCTTGGACTTTAATATAAGCAGAATGGTCCACTGGAACATGTGATTGGCATTGGCAATGGCTGCAAGGGTGTCAACGTGCTAGGGGGAGCACGCCCACTACAACGGTCACTGCTGGGAGCAGACCGACGGATTGCCAGGCGAGCTACTGTCACCGGGAACTCCAAGTGGGGTCACATTGCACTGAACGTGATGCAATGCATGCAGCGTGCCTTTGCAGATCGCCTGTCTTCCAGTAACTACCAGTTCTGCAGCAGCAGCAGCAGTAGAACAGCATGCCTGCATATGCATGAGCAGCACAGCAGCAACTGTCAGCAACATTTGCATCTGCGAGCAACAGCACCAGTATATCACACGCAGCATATCGTTACACCTACCAGCCGTGTGGCCGATCCTGTGGCAGGTGTCTTGTTGTGTGCGATGTGGTGTGATGTGGCTGCTGCTACATTTGTGATTGTTGTTGCGGTTGCCAGTGTTCTTGCTGTATGTGTGGTTTGTGCCTGCCGCCCACCCTGCCGCCCCTACTTCACAAGCTTTTGCTAAATATGACACAGGACCACAGGACGTCTCAGGAACAAAGCCTGGCAGTGCAGGCCAGCAGGGCCACGGGGGCCCCTGCAGGCCAGCGGCCAGCTCCTGGCGCCTGTGGTCCTGTGGCTCGCCTGTCCAGGCATTATGTGGTGATTAATGGCGCAGGCCATCCAATCACTGACCCTCGCTTTGGCTCAGGCCCGTCTTCTGCCCCTGTATGCCCTGATCCTAACACACATGTGTGGCTGCAGGGTGCATGGCATAAAGTGTTCACTGAAACATATGCTGCCGCCGCAGGTAGATCTGTGGACACACCCTTGACCGCGAACCGTACGACCAGCGTTGCCGCGCTTTCTACTAACCCCGAAAACCCTGCCGCAGCTGCTGCTCCCCCTGCCGCTGCTCGTGTTGTTGCTGCTGCAACACCTGGTGCCCCTGCTGCAATTGAGGCTGAGCCGTCCAGCCGACCGAGTCCTGGGTCTAGCCGCGCCCAGACTCGCCAAACCAGGGATGAGAACAGTTGGGGTTACCAGGTGAAGCTGTTTGGCCCGCACAGGACAGCTACCACCATCAACCAGGTGCGGGCGGCAGGCATGAGTGCAATTGCGCAGATGTCAGCAGAAAATGCACCACGTGACTTGCTCATTGGCAGAGCATTTTGGGCAGGAGAGACAGCTGTTGTGTTCACTCTGCCATCGTCTGCAGTGCGCCAGCCGACAGCCTGCATGGTAGTTATGCTGAAGCAGCAGCTTCAATGTGTGCTGCACTGGCGCGCTGTGTTCACTTTCAACGGCATGGTTATTCTCAGCGCACCTGGGGCATATGCAGGCCTCTCCCAGGTTGGCCGGCGCGAGCAGCAGTGCGCCGGCCTAGTGCTGTCTAACCGTTATGCTGCTCTTGAGCCTGATGCTGAGCTGTCCGCAGATGATGAGGATGAAGAGCTTGTCCCTGCGTCAGAGGAGGAGGAGGAGCTTGTTCCTGCGTCAGATGACGAGGAGCAGCTGCCCAGGGGCACACAGCCAGCAGCGCCTGCTGCCGGGGGTGCAGGCCAGCAACACGGTCGCAGGCACAGCCAGCGCAGCAGCAGGGCATCCAAGCAGCGCCGCCACCGCCCCAGCAGGGCACCTGTGCAGCCGGGTGACAGTGGATTGCTCTGTGGCGTGCTTAATGTAAATAACATGCCAAAGTCTGGGTTGAAGTTGGTTGAAATTCACCACCAGCTTAAGGAACCCCGCTGTGACATCATGGGCTTCGTGGAGACCAAGGAGGCGCAGGGAAAGCAGCTGCCTGCAGATCACATCCCTGGATACACATACATTAGTAAGCCCAGGGTTGTGCGGGCAGGGGAGCGTGCTTCTGGGGTGTTGCAGTTGCTGTGCATGCCTCTGTTGCAAACGCGGTGAAAGTGTATGACTTTACTGACCAGCAATACGACGAAGCGCTGTGGCTTGTGATGCCAGGGCAAGGGGGTGCACGCAAGCTCTTCATTGGGGTGGTTTACATGCCTGGTATGGGCAAGTCTGCATCAGTGAGGAGTGCTGCTTACTCAGCGCTGCAGGAGGACCTGGAGTACCTGTCTAGCAGGGGATCTGTGTTGGTGATGGGTGACTTTAATGCACGGGTTGGACGGGCATCTGGCCCAGCAGAGCGTATTTGTATGCATGGTGAGAGCACCGTCAATGACAACGGCCGCCTGCTCCTCTCATTGCTCAACACTGTCAACCTCTACTCACTTAATGCCCGCACAGCCCCACCTCCCCTCACCAGCACATCACTTGTGACAGGTCGCACGGCGGCACCAGGCGAGGCTCTTTGATTGACTACATCCTTGCCTCTGCTGACATTGCCATGCCCTGCCAAGCTGCTGCCAGGCCAACAGCCACAGTTGGGCCGCATACTGTGGGTGCTACTGACCACCTACCTGTGTCTGCCCGCATTGTCAGGCCTGTGGTACGCCGCCCTGCAAAACAGGTTGTGCTGCGCCTCAACGCACAGCCCAAGGATTTCAGGCTGCAGAATGGGGAGCAGTCAGCGGAACTTGAGGCATATCAGGATGCTCTGTCGCAGCTTGGTGCAGCCTGCACAGCCACGGTCACCACTTTGCAGCAGCAGGCTTCTGCAGGCTCAACTACAGCAACTAGTGCAGTGCAGCAAGCGCACGAGCAGATGCTAGCAGCACTTCGTCATGCTGTCAACGCCAGTTTTGGCCACAAGAGGGTTTGGGTTGGCAAGTCCTTCCCATGGTGGACTCAGGAGCTCACAGATGCTGTGGAGGACAGGAAGCAGGCTTACCTGCGCTACAAGAACTCAGGGCTTGTAGCGGATTGGGCTACTTACAAACAGCAGCAGAAGGCTACTACACAGCTGGTCAAAGCAGCAGAGAAGCAGTACAAAGAGCAGTGCCAGCATGCCATTACTTCTGCATACACAAATCGCATGAATGATGACAGCCTGCTTGGAGAGAAAGACATGTGGCAGCTTGTGTGTCGTCTGTGCCCTAAGCATGTCAGCGAGGCAGTTTACAGCGTCATGCAGCATCCATCTGGGCATGTGGCATCTACCCCAGCTGAGAAAGCTGATGCTTTCAAGTGTCATTATGAGCGCGTTGGC